>JAQFYZ010001378.1:0-24303 GCA_034695085.1 Cylindroiulus punctatus | reverse complement strand
ATTTGCAGAAGTCATTTGGATTTGCAGAAGTCATTTGGATTTGCAGAAGTCATTTGGATTTGCAGAAGTCATTTGGATTTGCAGAAGTCATTTGGATTTGCAGAAGTCATTTGGATTTGCAGAAGTCATTTGGATTTGCAGAAGTCATTTGGATTTGCAGAAGTCATTTGGATTTACAGTATTGGAACTTGCAGTCGTTGAAGATATTGCAGAGAAAAATTATAACATTTTCACAAAAACACCAAAATGCAGTGCAAACGCCAAAAACTCATATGGTAAAATTTAAAAAAAAATTGAAATGACTACTCAATCTACAAACAACACTGATCTTGCATCCCATACAGCCTAAACAATTATTTTCTACTACCAAAAAATATATACTTAGATCAATAGCTAATTTCCCAACCCCAACATGTATATCAAAAACAACATTAAAAAATTGGCCCTAGCAATAACTCCTTTCGAACAACCTGCTATTAACGGTTTCGGAAAATGCATTAATTTTCCACTAATTTATGAAGTCAAAAATGCTTTCGAAAAAGCAATTTGGACGTCAAATTTACAGCTCATAATTACACGAAACGTTACTTGAGCTGGCTTTAGATGAATCTTGACCAACAGGCCTATAAAAAGAGTGAACTGCACGTCCACTTTAGGATGGCACTTGGCTACAGCGCTCTTACCTAAGGGGCTTTGCATTATCCATAAATGAAATCCGAAGGATTCATTCAAGTATAATTCCGACTGACGAGATTAATTTCTATTTAAGAGATGAGGAAGAAGCACTTTTCATGTTGATGTACGAGGCTTAAGGCCCTGCTTAAGACGTCTGGAAATGTCCATTAGATGAGTCAGAATTAACTTGCTCCAAAACATGCCATGGTCTACAGTGATTGGCAATGAAAGTCCTAAAAGCATTTTCTTGGCAATTTCCAAATAAAATAATGATGATCACTAGTGCTATTGGCATCTCGTCAATGCATTCTTGACAACTTCTTAATCATCCATAAGAACCATTAAACGTAAGTTTAATGTGAGTAACAATTTCCAGAATGCCAGAATTAGAAGCTTAGATACAGAGTGTCCAATAATGAACAATAATGTACCTTGTTATTATCAAAAATTGCGACGTTTTGCTTCAAAGGAAATATTTGCAAAAATCCCCTTGAAGGATATCCCATATGGAAAAGAAATATGTTTTGAAATGCATTTCAAAATGCATGTAGATTGAGTCATAAATCTATTTCATAATGGATACAAATGGATACAAAATGGATACATGGAGCTTTTTCTGAAAAATACATTTGCAATACACATTACAATTTGCAATGTATTTCAAACTGCATTTGAAATACATTTTATTTGCATGTGGGATTCCTTCTGGAAAATAAATACGTTGCAAAAAAATACATGTACTGTACTATGAAAAGTGGTTAATCAATACAAGTACAGTACAAGTATAATTACAAGTACAAGTATTATTGGGAAGTATTATTGGTAATCAATAATAATTGGTGAAAATGTCAGGATAAAATATGACATTTATACAGAATAATTGTTTGATATGTGAAATTGATCAGCAACCATGCATACATTTAACATATATGCAACATTTAACCCTATTGCATATGGGGTCAAATGTGGTACAGTTGCAAATATCGTCCTTTAAATAAATACTGTATCCATTTTTACATGGAGTCATATTGCATATTTTACATATTTTGATTGCCATTGGGGAGGTATGCAATTAAGGATAAATAATTGAAAATAAGGATATGCGCGTTTTATTCATGACAGGGAAATATGCAATTCAAAAGGTCTTGAAATCATCCCTCGTATTCAAATGTAATCTTAACAGACGGCTTAAATCTAATCACATTAAACCATTTGACCGACTTAACCCTTTTAGCTTATGACCTTAATTAAAGCTTCAGCAACGATGTCGTATTTTATTTAGCAAATTCATCTAGTCAAGTGCATTTATTCACGGAATTCATTAATCCGAATTTTGCATTTGAAGATACTGTAATCTGCTTCCTGTCCGTTAAAGATCACGAAAATTGAAAAGTCACTTTGAATTTATTAAACCCACCATAACAAAGTTGGACATTAAGGGTGATGTATGCAAAAATTAAAGCCAGATCTCGTCCATATGTACACTGTACATATCTGGCCATACTTGGAGTTTTCGGGTCATATTTTAATCACAAGATTTTCAAGGAATCATTTTAACTCAATGTAAACTTTCGTGATAATATTTATTTTACGAATTTTACGTGATGGTAATTAAAAGAATTGCTGTTGGCAGAATTCCATTATAAACATAATGTGTTTGAAATTTATTTTCTGTTTACAACAGAACCGCTTGAGGTTTGCCCCACTTTACCATCCATTATTCAAATATCTGGTTTTGACATATTTTAAATATTCAACAGAAAGCCCCAAAAATCTCGATAGCACAAAGGATTTCGTCTGGTACTTAGACAAGAAATCAATGATTTCATTCTGTGGTTTTTTGAAAAATGTTTGCAAATCTCGACAGGTGCATGATGTATAAAATGTTTACCTTTATGCTGCAGTTCAACCAAGTCATTTTTGAGTAGGAAAATAAATAACCTCAACGAAAACTGAAGTAAAGCTGTTTGGATTCCATGAGGAAATAGTGAACTTACTTATACTTCAGAATATATTCACTTTCAATCAATATAAATAATATGGCTTAAAATAGCATAATATGCATTGTCAATACCAACAGTGCATATATTTTAGGATAAATCTGGTAACTGAATATGGTGCAGATTCAATATTTTTCTGCCATGCAGATTAAATAATGCATTATTGTGCAACTGCATGGTCAAACCTTTTTTATAATTTTTTCCGTTTTGCTTAAAACAGAACGAATATAAGACTTCAAACCGAATTTGGATTCGTTAAAATTACATGCTATGTATGTTTTATGACCATTAAATATTTGCAATTAAAAAATATAAGACTTCAAACCGAATTTGGATCCGTTAAAATTGCATGCTAGGTATTTTTTAAGACCATTAAAGATTTGCAATTTACAAAATAACATCAATGACTTAAACGAATATTTCGGTTTGTAAATATGTTCATTTTAAAACAACCAGTGCACATGTATGTTCATTTGCTAAATAACGTTAGTGCATATGGATTATCCTCGTTAAGCAAATATTAATAAAAAATTTAATTTCCGACGGAAAACATACAGCTGGTATTGACCAATGCATATTGCACAAGCTGCACTTAATATTAGTGAAAAAGCGCAATTTCCGATAGACAAAGGCGTGTTATTACTAGCAAGCTGGATTTGAAACCAAAACAAACAGCGACAAACCAAAAAACCAGGAATGTTTTTGTTCTGTTTTTGCTTCAAACGTAAATATTTTGAAAACAATGTGCCCGCACCAACAGGCACATTTGCGGTTTTCAACAAAATTATAACTTTGAACTATAACATCGACATTTTAAGATGCATGGATAGGTTCATTTAATGTATATTTTTCAGTAGCTCTTATCAGCTACTTATCACTTGTGTGAAAAACTTAAAATAAAATCTTAATATTGGTTGATTTGTTTTTAACTTATTTCCTTATTTTAATTTTATTCTGTATTGTGCGATTTGTGTATCTTGATGAACTGCAAAACATGGCATCACTGAATTGTGAGGTAAAAAGTGAATTTTTTGGCGTTATTCGCATAATTTCTGAATGATGTTCTCTTATAAGATTCAAAATCATATATAATTTCAAAATTTAACGACATCATCACATATGTGTCCATGTCTCATTAAGAGGTTATCACTGAATTCATTGTCATTGCATATTAATTTAATTTGAACTTGAAGAGTGGCTTGGTCAATTTAACAAATTTATTCGAATCTAAATTTGCACAATGTTTATGAAATTAAACATTACAAAAACAATTTGTGTACTATCATATCTCTGCCATGAATAAGGCATAAATATGAGCAATTAAGTTCAGTTTTTCAATAACTTTGTTTTGGAGCTTTATACCTCATTTTCTGGGTTGTTTTTTTACAACTATTTTTCAATAATGTTGTATTTGTTTTGGATATTTATTGCATATCTTCCTGTTTTCTTTTTTTACTTGTCTTTCTAGACAAACTGCAAGTAACTAAAGGTATTTGATTTGACTTCATTCTGTAAATAATGTAAATCTGCATCATCCATTGGTTTTGGGCCTGTGCCTCAAGAAACATTATATTGGAATCAAATGTTTTATTTTTTTTTGTAATGTTCAAATACTAGCACCATCTTCAAGTTCAATAATCAACCGATCACTGTGTTTAGGATGAGTATCATTCTCTGAATGAAATTTTAGTTTTATAGAAAAGGGTTACTGATGACTTGCAAATGCTATTATAGAAACGAGTATCAGATATTATCATTGAACTGAAATTTCAAAGCTATTTTTTCCCATTTTTTTCTTATTTTTTTGGTCATAGTTTAACATTACACAACGTGTTTTTAACACAATGTCATCTCTAACTCCATAAGTGGGTAATATTCTTACGAAGCGTGGGTGGCCATATCAAATTCAGAAGATGACCTTTGACACCAATCTCAGATGAAACACGTCCGATCTACTGAGTTTCAATAGCGTTTTTTACTTCAGATCCAATTACTCAGAACATAAGAATACAATTCATTCATCGCTTTTGTAACCAAATCTCCCATTTTGGCTTCATGCTATTTCCTTGCCAAAAACTCAATTTACAGAAATAAATCGTCAGAGAACATTGACCCATCTTATGACATTCTCGCCAAGGGCTTATATGAAGAACAATGTACTTGGGCAACAAGTGTCCAATTCCCTTTTCCCAGCGCCATCTATGATTCATTTTGTGCAAGGTTTTGAAAAGAAGTCTTGTTGCAAAGAAAGCCTTAATTTAATGACCTGGGACATAATTGCGGTCATTAATACAACAATTAAACGGCAATTACTGCCAACGACTGTAAATGCACGAAATTTTTGGGTAAATATAGCTTGCATTGTAATCAAACAAAAACCTAGTGTGAAAGGGGGAAAATCTTTTCCTGGTTTTCAACACCATTAGCCAGGGTCAAAGGCATCTTTCAGGTCATCCTGGGGTCAACATAACACGTGTACCCCTGTGTCATGTCATTTAATGTCACTAGCATTTTAATTGCATCGTCTAGCACAGTCTAGCTAGAAATATTACCAGAGTAACCGCTAATTTATAAAAAAAAAAATTATGCCTTAAAGAGAAAAATTTCAGAATTTATGAAAACATGTGCCACTATCTTAAAAAACAAGCTTTTTTCAAAATTTATGGAAATTATAGCTCTGGATACTGAAAATACATGTATGCTCAACAATAATGCACTGAAACTGACGTGCTGTGCATTATCAAATTTGCATCTTTAAAATTACTCAAGTCATAGTATCAATTATACATTGTACACCATTCAATAAAGCAAATTGCAAAACAAGTTATGTTTTCGTTATTATTTTCCCAAATGTTAAGAGGATGCCATTTTGGTACTAGTTCTGGCATTTAAAAAAATAAACAATGCAAAAATTCAAAAATGAATTACGTGAATATTCAAAACTGTTTAATTGAACCTTTTATAATTTTGTCTTATTTATTTTTGCGAACAATTATATGATATAAGAGGACATGTTTTACATGTGGTCTATAATGATCGCAGCAGGACAAAAAAATACTTTTGTGGACATTGAAAAAACATTGAAAAATGATCAAAAAATCGCTTCTAAATGGCAATTAAATCAGAAATACTGCAATAATGATGCTACGTCAACAGCACTTGTAGAAACAAGGAAAAAAGAGCAAATTATTAATGAAAATTCCCCACTGCAATGGCGCCCCCTAGTGGCCAACTTTTCTGTCAACAATTATTGACATCACCCAGCCAGTTGTCTACAAAAACAGTCACCAAGTCAGTGATACAAAACAGATCCCAAAATGGGGTCATTCCCAAAGAGGTCAACTCTTCCATAATATCAAATGCTTTTACCGTACGTCACGTGCACGATGAACTTTGACCTCGTCGGAATTCCCCAAAAAAGGCCCGCCATCGATGACGATGACCCCCCTCAGATGTCCACGTGCCAGCCACTGACCCCCTAACTGGTCCTTCACATTCTGGATGCTAATTTATCTTAGCCATTACATGGCAGGGTTCAAACTATTGCTTTAACAGACCAGTTTTGTTTTTGTTAAATACCAGGAAACTTTTTTTTGAAATGTATGTACATGTACAGTGTAGAAAAATAAATTATGCTACCAGCCCCTCCTAGAATAAAACATTTGACAATGCAGTTAACTGTTCAAAACCCTAATGTTACATGCAGCATATGCAAGCAACGTCTTCTGTGGATGCTTGTGCAAAAGCAATTTCAGAAATAGCATAAGTTTAGGTAAAAAAGGCAGTAAAAAAGGTTTAAGTAAAAAAGGCAATTAAACTACAACACATTTCCCAGGTAGAACAAATCGACTAGATGAAGTCAGCTTTTATCCCACGTGACGTCATATTTTGGGTGAAATGTCACAGAAGTGATGTCATAACGTCCATAACATGTGATGTCATAATGTCCATATCATGTGATGTCAAACTGGCAGTATGAAATTACGTAAATTTTTAAGAAAAGGAAGGGATTTATCATGAAAATATACATCAATTGGTAATGATACAAGACGATAACAGCTTTTTTGAAATAAATTATAACTTCCAAATTTGTTTGCCAATATATAATGGTTTGAGTACTAGGGCATAAGCAGTTTTTTCTAAGTTATTTCTTCTGCCGCAGTTGTTTATAAAAAATGTGAATACATTTTAATTAAATCGTATTTTCTTCATAGCTTTTCCAACTTTATTAATCAACCCATTTTCATAAAAATAAATAAACAATGCAAGAATTCAAAAATGTCTATTTTCGAATCTATTTTGTAATTTGGTCATATTTATTTTTGCAAAAAGTTACAAAAAGCGATTTATTATGTTCAAAGCAGGACAAAATGATGACATTCTTTGTGGACATGTTTTAAAAAGTCCTTAATTTGAAAAAAAAAATATCAAATAACTGAATTAACGAAAAAAAGGACCTAAAAATTACCTACTATTTTGTCCATGTGCTACCAGGGTACAGTGCATCATTATTAGATATTTAAATGTCTTGTTTTATGTTATAAACACATCACAGCATTAATTTGTGCAATAAGCTTGCCGCACGCCAGCAGCGCCCCCCGTGGCCGCACTGCCAAGCTTTGAAACTGTCAAGTTATTATGATGTCGTTACTAAAAATTTACCACGACGTAAAAAAACTTGTTTTGATGTAGTTTCTAACTACGGGAGACTGCCAAAAACGCCAATCATCTGGTCTATCTAATATAAAAGGATGTCATGCTGTAGCAAACTTGTTTCAAAATAGGAAAACTGCATGTCTGCTGATCCCTATCAAAATAAACATTAAACCATGCCGTTGATAAACATGGCACAGGCGTACGAACATCACGTACCACATTGCATTGGGATGACGTGGCCCACCAGAGGGAATATTTGGAAAATTTCAAATTTGCCTAAATGCATTTTGGGAATGTTTGCTGCAACCGATTTTGGCTGAAACCAATAGGTGCCAAAACTACAGCATGAAATTAACTGAAAATGAGGACTAACATTTAGGTGAGACGTGTGAAATTAATCACTAATAGTTTTGAAATGCTAGTCCTCCAAGTCAATGCATTTTCTGGGTCATTTCCAGATTGTTTGCAATTTTTCATTTTGTTTTTTTTCAGAATTGTGTCAAGATATTTAATTTCCCACTTAACAATTTGAGCATTTTTTTTAAAAAAAATAGTATCCCAGTCTTTCAAGCTGCCAATATCTTAGCTCGAATGTCATCATGTATGTGTTTTATGTGTGTTTCTTAGGTTTGTATGCATTTTCTTAAGAAATACAATTTAATGTACAGGGTGCCCACAAATTATTTCAGCGGTTTCAATAAATCGCTGCGAATTATGTAGTCAGCCTACAATTACAGTTAATGTGTAAATGCATTGAAAAACTCTCCAAGCTTAGTCTGGCATCAATACGTACTCGGTATGATTCCCTAGTGATTCTGCATTGAATTGAATCGGATGCAATACTTCTCACTCTGTGCAGCGAATTCGTTAATTTTTTACTGCCTTATTACTGGATATATTATGATCGAGTTGTCTGCTATCAAACAATCATCTCTCAAAGTTTTATTGGGAATTTTCCAGCGGTTAAATACGTCCGCCGTCCGCCGCTAGAGGGCGCGAAGCCGAAAAAGGCACACTTCAACTCAGCGGCCCCTAGCGGCGGAGGGCGTAAACATTTCACTGCTCAAAAATTGCAAACAATACTTTGAAAGATGTCGGTTTGATATCACCAAACGTGATCCCGACATCTGTAGTAATACGGACGCAAAAAATTCACGAAACCGCTGCAAGCACTTGCGGACACCCTGTATGGGCTTAATTTCAATTGACAAAATAACTTAATTGACTTCAATTGCATTGTGAACGAAAAGCATTCATGCCTGATGATTATAAATGCTGAAATACAAGCCCAATCTAGTTCAAGAGGTCGTACAGCTTGATAATTTCTTCGACATACAGTAAAAGACATTTTCCGAGCAAGGTTCAGCTTTTGAAAACTTTTTTAATTAGTTTTCTTCGCATTGGTTTTCTTGCCAAAATCTTGTCAAATTGAAAACGAAAGTGATGGGTGGTCCGTGCGGGCTAAACCCAAATTCACTTCATCGCATTTTTAATGCAATTCAGGAAAGGCAAGTAATGCCTTTTTCCCCATTTACAATAAGCTTGATTTCAAAGGTACACAGATCTCCAGTCGTGCCATCCAATTTCCTGACTTTCTCGACAATCGTTTGATAAACTCAAATTCAGGGCTCATTTTCTTCTCTAATCGAACTGAAATATTTCACCAACGTTCTTGGGGAGTTTGCCAACTCCGACTCACTATTACTGTGCAAAATGGAGCACAAATGAATATGTTGTCAGTGATGGGAACGAAAAATCAACAAGATCTGTTTTTGAATACAATGTATCCGATTTCAGTACGTTTGGATTTCTTATAATATAAAATCATACAGTTCTACCAAAGATGAAAATATGTTAGTCAAAATAATTTATTCTTTATAATATAATCCAAAAATCAGCTTTATTCAGCTAGATTCAATCGGTTTTCAAGAATCTGTTTGAAAATAACTAAACATTTTGAATACAATGTATCCGATTTCAGTACCTTTGGATTTCTTATATAATATCATACAGCTATACCTACGATGAAAAAGTTAGTCAAAATAATTTATTCTTTATAATATAATCCAAAAAATCAGCTTTAAAACATTCAGCTAGATCCAATCGGTTTTCAAGAATCTGTTTGAAAACTAACTAAACTCAACAAGGAGACCAACTCCGGACCACTAACTATTAGTTTATTTCTCTTTTGCACCAAATATTAGCTTGAAGGGAATCTAATAGACAACTATTTCACCAAGACCACCTTGTAATTCAATTCAACACACTCACAGCAAGCCCCTTGGTGGGTAGTATGCAATTACCCCAACACAAATGCTTACACCGTTTTAGTACAGAAAATAAAATAAAATACATAGAATGTGCAGTAAAATTGCAGCAAACAAAATAGATAAATAATACGAGAAAAATAAAATTAATTTAACGAAAGAGATGAAAATCGAGTTGACGTGTTAAAAGTTCCAAAAGTTCCAAAATTCATGTTCCTTTCTGACAAACACACATGTTTGTGACGTTCAGCCAAGATCGTCATGAGGTCAATGTATGGAAAAATAAAAGTAAAATAAAAATAATCAGAATGTGCAGGAAAATTGCAGCAAAGAAAATAAATAACATGAGAAGATAAAATAAATTAAATGAAAGAAATGAAAATCGAGTTGACGTGTTCATATGTTGCTTCCTGACAAAAAACATTTGTTTGTGACATTCAGCCAAGATCGTCATGAGGTTAATGTTTGGAAAAATGAAAGTAAAATAAAAATATTCAGAATGTGCAAGAAAACTGCAGCAAAGAAAATAAATAACATGAGAAAAATAAATTAAATTAAATGAAAAAAATGAAAATCGAGTTGACATATCAAAAGCTCCAAAAGTTTCAAAATTCATGTTGCTTCCTGAGAAAAACATTAGTTTGTGACGTTATGCCAAGTTCGTCATGAGTGAGATTTCCTGCAATTCCAGGAGTCACTTCCTGGTGTGGGCAGCTAAATTCGCAGCATTGATTCAGAGTGAATCACCAGTCTCATGATGGGTCGAATAACAGTCAACAGTCTTCAGCCCACACCAAAACCAGATTGGATTTGGCCGCCAGGCCGAAATTTCGCTTTTGAAAAACCTTCACCTTTCTGGTTTTTATGGGGTCGCCAATGTTTTTTGTTGGCCAGAAAGACATGCAGCACAATGGCAACTTCCCCTTAGCAGTTGCTTGTAAGGGGGCCAGGCTGAACACGATGCCCCCATTTCTCAGTTTCGGACGTCCCACATTCCTCCGTACCCTGTGGTGGGCGCCACCAGCAGTAGTTGAACCTCCACTGGCGGTGCTGGTGGTACCCCTCACAAGGGAACAAGCCACACAGTGGAAACTAGTTTTATTGCAGCGCTCCTTAAACCGCATTAATCCCCACACGTGTGAAACTGGCAAGTAAAATCGGTTGAGGATTTTGTTCGAGTGTTGTTTGGTGGTTTTCGACCTGAACCCCGGTGGGACAACGTCTGGATTACTACAGCACAAAGTTGAAACACAATTTGGGATACACAACTGCTGCAATCTGGCCCTGGTCATGGTGAGTTTTGCAATCGTGTTACCTAGGGATTTTTACCTCAGGGGGCTTTACGTGTAGGTGCTAGGTGCACCTTGTCAGCAACTTGGTGGAAATGCCTTAATTAGGTGTGGGGTGCAATGATAAGGAAAATGGACAAAAAGGAATTCTGGACTTGTGAAACTTTGGGAGCTTTGGAGCTTCTTGAACGAGTTTGTTACTAATGAACGAATTAAATCGATGATCTGGCTCATACACTGTGCAGGGTTTCCCCAGAAATCCAATTTTAAACTTTCCTGACTTTTCCAGGTTTGACGATTAAAAAGCGAAAATATTACATATGCCAATGTAAAAATGCTATATTTATTTTTCATCAACATGAGGTGAAGACAAATTCCAATACAGAACCAGCAATAAAGCACACATTTTAATAAAAAAATTAAAATTTAGAATAGTTTTTTTCGAATTTACAACTTCATTATTGACAGATTGCACAGAATTGCTTGCTTCAATTGATGGCTTGAGAGACTTCTGTATCAAGAGATTTGTTAAATTTACCTGATTTTTTAAAATAAATAAATCTTCCTTGACTGTTCCCTGATTTAGCCTGGCCTTTCCAACTTCCCTGACTTTTCCAGGTTTAAAAAGAAATTCCTTGACGATTAAAATTGCGAAAACATTACATATGCCAATGTAAAAAATGCTATTTATTGTTCGTCAACATATCACAGAACCAGCAATAAAGCACATTTTAATAAGAAAAATTAAAATTTAGGTTAGTTTTTTCGAATTTACAACTTCATTATTGATAGATTGCACAGAATCGCTTTCTTCAATTGATAGCTTGAGAGTGTCTTGAATTCTGCATCAAGATATTTGTGAAATTTCACCCATTTTTTAAGATAAATCAATCTTCCCTGATTTATCTAGACCTTTTAAACTTCCCTGACTTTTCCAGGTTTTCCAGGTCTGGGGGAACCCTGCAGTATGTAATCTTGAACACTGAACGAATTGGTTCATAAATGCTTTTGAAAAAAGTCTTACTTCAACAAAATCTTGAACGAATTTGTTGACAGAAGAAATTCCTTTAAACGAAATTTAAGCAGACAGAATCTTGAAATAATTTTTAGGTCGATATTGCCAAAATCTTGAAAGAATACGTTGATAGAGGGGATCTGGAAGTGATTTTTGGGCAGACAAAATCTTGAACAAATTTGTTGACAAAAGCAGCCTTGAAATAATTTCTAGATAGAATCCTGGACCAATTTGTTGTCAGAAAGAATCTTTGAACCAATTTTTAAGCAGACAGAATCTTGAAAAACGGATCTGAAAGTGATTTTTGGGCAGACATCTAGTAACGAATTGTTGATAGAATAAATCCTGAAAGAATTTGCGCAAATTTCAGCAACTTTTTCTCAGTCAAAATAACCACAAATTTGCCTGAGAAAAAGTTGGAAATAATTTTCTGAGATACCCAGTCATGATGTTGAGTTGTTGTTAACAGAAAGAATATGTAGAAACAAGGATTATGCAGACGGAATCTTAAACGCCTATTTTGGCAGAAGGAATGTTGAACTAATTTCTTCAATCTTCAAAATTTCTAAGAAACTACATACAAGAACGATGTTATGCGTTTTTAGGGGGAAGCAAACGAGCTTCAAAATTCATAAATCTCGTCGATCCCACATGGGAATCTCACTCGAATTCCACTCAGAAAACCAGCTAAAATGCCAGAGATTCTGGAGAGGCCACATGAGACCCTTTAGGATATCTTTGTAAAATTTATTAGTCTGATAAATGCCTCTCAAGTGCCCTTTCCCTCGACTCCTCAGTCCCAAAGGGAAGTTTTCGCATTTTTGTGTCATTCGCTATCGTTCACTGCATCATCCTGCAGCCCCAAACATTGTTACTCGACAGTATTTCATGTAAAAATATTGCAAAACAGCGAGAAAACAAGGTTAATGATTCAGTTTGATCACCGCATTGCAATGGCCCATTTTCGCGTTTTTATGTAATCTAAGTCTAGACTTGTTTTCTTTTTGATCGAATTTACTTGTGGGAAATTTCATCAGAGCCACATAAAACAACTCGGAAAAAAGTCAGCCATAAACAGAAAAATCATTAAAATTTAACATCACATTAATTAACATTTTTCAATTTATTTGGAACGAATTTGATTTCTATTTCCACCACAAAGTTTGGATTTTTCGGTGGCAGATTGTAAGGCTGTTTTTAATCTCAATTGTATTTTCAGGTCGATGACTTATTTTTCTACCCCCGATTAGCAAGTAAAATGTTATAAGTTGAAGAAAGCTTATTGAAAAAAAATGAATTTTCCCATAAGTGTATTTTTTGAAATGAAAACCAATTCCATTTTGATTATCGAACAGGTCAGTCATAAAACAGAAAAAAAATCATTAAAATTAACATTTTATAATTTATTTGGAACGAATTTTATTTTCATTTTCCAGAAAAGTTTGGATTTTTCGTTGGCAGAATTGTGTTTTCAGGTTCATGACTTATTTTTCTACTCCGAGTAGAAAGTAAAATGTCATAAGTTGAAGAAATTTTGTTAAAAAAATATAACTTTCCCATAAGTATTTTTTTTTAAATGAAAACCAATTCTATTTTGATTATCGAACAGGTCAGTCATAAAACAGAAAAAAATTATTAAAATTTAACATCACATAAATTAACATTTTTAATTTATTTGGAACGAATTTGATTTCTATTTCCCAAAAAAAGTTTGGATTTTTCGTTGGCAGATTGTCAGGTTATTTTTAATCTCAATTGTGTTTTCAGGTCCATGACTTATTTTTCTACTCCGAGTAGCAAGTAAAATGTCATAAGTTGAAGAAAGTTTGTTAAAAAATGTAACTTTCCCATAAGTGATTTTTTGAAATGAAAACCAATTCCATTTTGATTATCGAAAAAATACTTTTAATATTCGAATAAAAAGCTCAGTTAATTTTTTTATTGCGAATGAGTTGATTTCTGTTTAACCTTATAAGGAAGTGTTTTGGTAGGGGGTTGGAACTTCGTAGAGCATTCTTGCCTGTAGGTGGCGCCTCGAACGCCACTAAAATTCTCTCACTATCTTTCTCACTCTTGCGTTACATTTGTAAGTGTAATTAGATGAAGTGACTTGAACTAATTTAATGCAATTTATATACGAGTGACATCCTTGCGTTATCATTGCGCGATGAACCGCCCCCATTCACATTCAGGGCCATGGCGTGACATCGGTTAAATTAAGTAAATTATACGAAAAAATTTGGTAATTTCGTGTAATTGGTATATTGCATGCCAGGCATTTTGAAGGAAATTTTTGGCTGGCAATTAGTAGACTGTCATTAGTTTTTTTGAAATTGAAAGCCTATACATGGCAGCCTATTTTGGGATTAAAAACTTGTTTCAATAGGGTCTAAGTGCCAAAAATCAAATGCATAATCTGGGCTATGATCCACACCGATCAGTTTCTATATGTTGCACTTATACCCTTTTGAATATTGTTATTGTTTAATTTGGCTTTTAAACAGTCGTCAGCATAAATATGAACAATATTTTTATTTCCAAATTATCTACAGAAATAATATACGATTTGAGATTCAAGAGGTTCTAAGTGCCAAAAAAAACAAATGCAGACTCTGATAATGATCATCTGGGCTATGATCCACACCGATAAGTTTATATATGTTGCACTTATACCCTTTTGAACATCGTTATTGTTTAATTTGGCTTTTAAACAGTCGTCAGCATAAATATGAACAATATTTTTATTTCCAAATTATCTACAGAAATAATATACGATTTGAGATTCAAGAGGTTCTAAGTGCCAAAAAAAACAAATGCAGACTCTGATAATGATCATCTGGGCTATGATCCACACCGATAAGTTTATATATGTTGCACTTATACCCTTTTGAACATCGTTATTGTTTAATTTGGCTTTTAAACAGTCGTCAGCATAAATATGAACAATATTTTTATTTCAAAATTATCTACAGAAATAATATACGACTTGCATTTAAAAAGGATCCAAGTGTCAAGAAATACAAAATGCAGTTAATTCATGCAACATGAAGTTCAAGTCTTATTTCTGTAAACAGTTTGAAAATAAAAATGTTGTTCATAGACGACTGTTTAAAAGCCAATTTTAAAAACGGACAATATTCAAAAAGGTGTTGTGCAACAAATAAATATGAACTTGTTTATCTGTCAGGCTTGTAAGTTTCATAGCCCAGATCATGTTGCATACATTTCAGTTCGTGTATTTTTGTGTTACTAACACCCTTTTGAATATCATTATTTCATTCCCAAAACAGGCTACTTTTTGATAGGAGACTTTCAATTAATGACAACTTACAGAAATAATACCAGAATTTCAAAAGGGTAAAATTGTCAAGAAATGCAAAATGTAGTTAATGCGTGCAAACCTTTTGAAGTTAAAGTCTTATATTATTTCTGTGAACAGTTTAGAAATAAAACATTGTTCAGACGCTGCATATTTAGAAGCAATATTAGATAAACTTGTTATAAAATTCAGCTGTTTAAAATTTGTTAAACTGCATAAATTGTCATTCAAAATTCGTTTAAAAAATGAAAAATTATTAAAGTTTCCACTACCTGCAGACACCACCCCTCAACAAAATGGCGATCAGCGCCATCTGTGATGCATTTTGGGCAACCGGGTGTCGTCAGGCGTTATGCCCTTCAACTAAACTGCCTCAAATCATGGTTTTGAAAGGGTCCTTTGTGCAAAAGGAGGTGTCATGCCCCCACAGCCCTTTTTCATTTCTCAGTTTGATGGTCTTTACATGCGATATGCGTTTCTTGAAAGCTAATTTATGCTACTGGGTCGACGAAGTTTTGTTGCATAAAAGCTCATTTTTTGCCCCATTTTCGAGCATATAAATCCGAATGAGAATGAAGGTTGGTTCAAGAGCAAAAACCGTTTGATATTCAAAACAGGTTCCCCAGATGCTGACTAGCCTAATAGGCAAACGAGACACGTTGAACCACCTTGAATCAAGCTGGCAGACTGGCACTGACCTCAACCCTGACTACTTCGTGTCTGACATCGGAATTAAAACTGGCCAATGATGGCAAAACCAAAATGAGACATTTTGTTTGCGAACCGAGTTAAATTGGCCAGGACATAGGCCACATCCGCCACGTCGAAAAGTTTTGTCAATCCTTTCAACATGAATAACATGTTATTGTCATTGAGCAGCTCTGACAAAGCTGCTCAAGGCTGCTTTCTTGACATTAGGCCAACTAAAAAGCAACAAACTTTGTTATGAGCAGATGCAGTTACAAGTGCTAGTGTTTGCAGTACTTGGTATGCAATTGTTAACTTCTAGATACTGCAGGATTTTTGGTTCTTAAGTTTGAAAAATTGTCATCTTTCTTATCTACATGTGGTTCTGTGTAGGCAATCTCCACCTCATCTGCTGGGTTCCCAATTTGTGGAAAGCCAGGAAATGTCAGGGAAATTTTACTAGTTTACATGATAATTATTGAAAATGTCTGGAAAATTTCAATACTTTACCATTAAAAATATGGGTTTAATTCAAGGCTCGTAAATATACATGTACATACTGCAGCCAAAATAATGTGTACGATTTCATGTAAAATGTCAGAAGTTACTGATAGGTCAAAGTTGGGGAATGTCAGGAAAATCGTCTTGAGAATTTAGATAAGATAATCCAGTCTGGTCAACCAAGGCCATATTGCATAATGCATCCAGTTAGCAACACTACAATTAAGTGTGAAAACCATACTCTCAACCACTGACATTGACAAGTCTGTTACTGTCATATTATGACCTCCAAACAAACTTTTCGATTTTGAATATACAGATGCTAATTAACCACTTTGAGATTGTTATCAAATAATAGTAATATACAGGCTACGAATTTGCAATTTCTAAGCTTGAAGACATTCATGACAACTTCATGACAAGTTAATGCCATTGATAATGGCATGTGAAAAGAGTAAAAAACCACTTTCAAAATAACTTGTCAGCATGTTATAAAATGCCACGTAGTTTTATCTAGTTGTAAATTCAGCAATGAGAATGGTTTAAGGCCCATTGAAAGTGCGTGTGACTTTGGGGACACCGTGCATAAAATTTCCAAAAACAATTTCTCCTTTCCTAATCAACATATGAAAATAATTTTGTTAACATTAACAGGGACTTGCGTTTTTTGGCCTGCGCTGTTGAAAACTTATGGAAATGTATAACATATTAATAAAAACGGTAATTCTAGGTTTGACCTCTATTTTGCTTTATGGGCGATAGATGGCAGCACCTGCCATCTGAATGGGACTATAAGAGATTTACTGTCGTTGGCAAAACAAAGAATATTTGTAAAAAATTCTAAAAACAAAATGTATTTTCCTTTTATATAGCGCAGGAACTTACTATCAATATAAACTTTGAATTAAAACATTTAGTTTCATTTGAAATTATCATATCTATCCAAAATTATCAAAATTCAATTGCAAAAAATCACTTTCAATGGTCACTTTCAATGTGAGTCAAAATGGCGGCGATCATCTATTGCATGGTTAGGATTGGCTAGGTTAGGTTAGGTCTATGGTTAGGATGTTACTACGGTGGACAGGCTAAACCAGTCGAGCAATTTTTCTGTCAAATCAGTTTAATTCTTTCAACAGTATTTTTCCCACTAGATGGCGCATCGTTCGTCCACACACAAAGGCAGGACAAGGACTGCAGCATATGGCCACCCCAAATGTTTACCAAACTCACTTTGATTATGTTTGTAAGTTTGTCGACAAAACAATGAAGGGCCCCGCATAGGTGTTAATCCCATTTGTTGTTTTACTTGGGTGTTGTGGCTAATGTCAATCACAGCCAGGTGAATCGTGTTAACAAGGGAGGGAAGAGGGTCATGGGGGTCAACAGATGGTTCCACAAACGACCCCTGGCGGCCATTTCGCCATCAGTATTTCATAATTCAAAACTGGCCGCACCCAGGAACAACCTGTAGTTGAAAGGGGCACCTTTTGATCCCTTCAGAATTACGAAAAATAGGGGGTTCCATATGTGCCTCATCAGGGAAGGGCCCTCATGTCCACCAAGGGGCAGGGTGGACATTTTCTTGAAACCAGACCCTAATTGCATGCAATTTTTTCCACAATACGTTATAAATACCATACCCTTAAATTCGCATTATAATGGACGTCCTGGGGCTGAACAGGTGGGGCCCATAGGCCCTATACCTGTTTCGACCAATAGATGGCATTGTTCATCATGTTCATGGACCCTTTCATGGGGGCTGAACCATAACAAAAGCAGCAAAAGTTCAATAATTTGTTTACCCTAAAGTGATTGTGCGAAACAAAGCCTTGACTGGAAATCTTTTAAAAGCAAAGTGAATAAGACACACCCTGCAGGGCGCGAAATTTTCAGGATTTAGCTGGTAATGTAATTACCAAATTAATATTAATAAGCACTATAACGGCATCATAATTAAAACCCTGGTTCGCTGGGAGCGAATTAGGCGTTGAATCGCTCCAACGCCCAAAAAACACAAATTAGGCCTAAATCAATTTGAGCAATTATGCAAATTTTGATTGCTCGAAACATTAACGTCAAAGATTATTATTATCAAGGAGAAAATAATGAGCCCTACCTTCTCAGACTGAGAACGGGGTTCCTTCCTGCATTCATCGTACTTCCGGTTACTGTGTTTACTGTGTCCTCTGTGTCCAATCACAAAAACATGTGTTTCCATCTGATCCTATGTTCGAATGTGAGGTTGTGACCCTGGGTCAGTTTTCACAACTGACTACGGGGGTAGGTTGGACGACTGATAATTAGGGTCACGACCTTTGGAACAGGTGCCCACAGGGTCCATTTCTGAAATTAAAAATTAAATCGAGGTTCAAAGGTCAGATTGCCAATGTGGCGTCTGCAAAAATCATTCAAATTCGCTTGTTTTGAAAAGGTGCATAAATTATTGCAACTGAAATGATTGTCCAAGGCCTGATGAAACAAACGAAATAAAATGCACTGCCATCAAGGACAACTCATTTCTCTTGCAGCTCTTTATTAAAAAAGAATTAACAAAAAAATAATTTTTTTGAACTGTTGATAATTTTTTACTTTTGAAAAGCTTTTCGATTTATTAAGAAATTTTGCAATGCACATGGGGCATACAATGTAACATGGGATTGATTCATAATGTTGTTTTGAATTTTGTATCAACTAAAAATTAAAAAAATTAAAATGATATACTGTAAATGATAAATACAATGCATACAGTACATGTACAGGATGTTAGAACCGGTTCGACATGTACATGTACAATATATTGATGTGACAAAACAACACTACTACTGACTACAACAGTGTAAATATTTCGAACGGTTCTGCAATTTTTCAGATTGTGTATTTCATGAACTTACCGTATTTTTCAGATGTCCAAAATTACGATATTTTTTTAAAATTCGACTGCAACGCCTTTTTCATTATTGATACATGTTGCCTATTAAAAAAATAAAAATAAATTAAAATTAGGGAAAGTAAACTGCAAACCATGATTTGTTGTTCATACTTGCACATGCACTTGTCCAGTATAATTATAATGTATAACAGTATAACAGTATATGTCCAATCAAAATCAAAAAAATACATTTTCCACAAATTAATGTTGGAAAACTAGGCTCCAAAAGTCCATATCCTGTACATTAGTCTTGAAAACATTATCAAATAATAGAATTTAACTGTATACGGATCAAACGGTCGTTTAAAGATGTTAGTTACAAAGCGTTAAGATTCTTGGGTCACCCTGTAGCCGCGAGGCGACAGTGGCGCCATCCTTCGGCTGTGTCAAGCAACAGTTAAGGAACATGACTTTTTACAAGCTCAAGAGGCTTGTTTCGATGACTTATTGGCATAAATGTCACCGGATAATAGTCATAATGAGACAAGAATGGTTTGGTGGCAAATAATGCTCTCAGAAACAGTTATTTCTCAGAAGTCTTGTCAAGAGCAGAAGACAAATGTTTTGGGGTGTTGAGATCGAGTCGAGGGAGTGACGATGAGATATTTCAAATTTAAATATATATCACGTCACGTGATAAGCAGGCAAACCTGTGTGGATAATGCGTTTAAGAGAGCGTCTACAGGGAGCAAATGGAGGCATCTTTGATCAAATTTTGAGATCAAAATCAGGGTAGGGCCTCTCGCTCTCCATACAAATGAGCTTATTTTCGATGGAAATTACCTCGCATTGTGTTTGCAATTTGTTTACTTCAAGCTGGGAACTAGGAGCACAAATGGAAATGATTTCTCATTAGCATGCATGTTGCCAAAGTGCCAAGGTGAAAAAATGAGAAAAAAGTCTGAAAAACGAAAATGATTGTTTTCAGTGTGAGAGGTTCAGGTAACACAAATCGACTATAATATAGATGACGTCGTTTGTTATCCCATTTGACATCATATTTTGGTTGAAACTTGCTACAAAGTGATGTCATAATGACCCTAACATTTGATGGCAAACTGGTTTTTAAGAAATTTAAGAAATGTAAGGCAATGGTGGTTATTGTTCGGCACCCTTAAATGAGTGTCCCAAACGCAAATTCACTGACTTTTCAAGGACTATCACGGCCTAACTTCAAACCCAAGAGCTTCAAGAACTGAAATGACTCTAGTGACCAAAATTGCAATCAACGACATTCCAACAACTGAAATTTTACACGTGTGGGCACCCTGTATTTGCTGTATTTTCAACGTAAACCCACATCTTATACATTAAATGAAAATTTTTAAGCCAGTTAATAAACTGGCTTAATTATAATAACACTTTAAATGTATTGTAAAATTTCATTTACTGACTCCAGCATACATTTTGATTTTTTGCCTAATGTTTCTCCAGCTGGCAATTATTTTGTTGTTGCAAAATGCAAGTTTTTCGTTTGGCATCACTTAATGTGGTAATTCATAAACAAACAATTCATATATGTTTTGCGTTTTAAAATAATTTATATCATAACTGCTACTGGTTTTAAAGGCTCGAAAATGTTTAAGTCATGTAGGAAAGTGAAAAAAAAAATAATAAAAAAAAAATCTGAAATCAATTTTACAGTAATTTTAATATTTTCGTTAGTTTTAAGTTTAAAACTGTCTAGATGGATCACACAGCTGAAATGTCACTATACTATTTATATGGATTCCAAGAGAATATTCCTGATGGCTCGTATGGCTTCCTCATGTCACTTGTACATCATATTTTTTCAAGACATTGACCTGTCACCCCATGCCCCTCCTCAACATGGATATCCTCAAATATTAATGACGGATTTAATTAAAGTTTCATGTAACCATACAAGCTGTCTTCAGTTTGAATATTGACCAGTTAGGCAATATATCTCTCAGTTGAGCAATATTACAGTAAGGTTTTAGACGCATAGTATGAATGCCAAATTTGGGCAACCTAAATAATGCTTCTATCATTTCTCTGACGTCTTATTTTTTGCCCCTTTTGATAAAAAGTGCAACATATAATAATCTAAAAGATTACATCATAATTCTTCCCCAGCATGAAAGCGTGTGTCTGCACTATTCATTATATCCTTTGATCAATACGAATGTTTCCAACCATATCTTATACAGCTCGCATTTTTCCTATATCTAACGTACCTTATTAACCTTTCATGATTTCATAAATCAAGCACATTTCAATGGCGCTGCTGCTTATCTCTGCCTTTTTTTTCCATTTCACCACAATGCCATTGCTGAGTAACCGCATCAGAAATGGCATTTGGGCCAAAACTCACATTGAATGGTTTGATAAAAAATAGGGGTAAATAAAAGGCATTCGTTAATTTTAGCACTTTTTTCCATAAGCAAAAGTCATTTCCTGGCAGAAATATTAATGCCATTCAGCAATATCATAGCTCTTAAGTCACTTATCTGACATTATGTTCTGCTTACGTCATAATACTTGCCTAAAAATAAATGCTTGAAGGTATGAATTTCAAGTTTTCATTGTTGGAAAGTTTTGAAAAGTTTCTTTGGCAATCAGCCCATTTCTCCCCTTTTTCAATTTTGTCATTTTTTATGATCTCCAGTTTACATTTATCCATTTTCTTGAATCTCTTAAGCAACTTTTAAGTCATCTGACATGCTCTGCATACGTCATAATACTTGCCTAAAAATAAATGCTTGAAGGTATGAATTTCAAGTTTTCATTGTTGGAAAGTTTTGAGAAGTTTCTTTGGATATCAGTCTATTTCTCCCATTTTTCTATTTTGTCATTCTTTTACAATTTCATACAAATTCATTAATAGCCCTTATGGTTGTCATTTTCTTGAATATCTTAAGCAACTTTTAAGTCACTGATCTCACATGCATTATTCCAATTTTCACATGCTTTTAAACTAATCAATTTAACTTTTATTTATAATATTCTAAATTGTTTATCTGCACTTGTCCCTTTAAAAAAATTCAAAAATTAAAACCAATCCAGTTGAAAACATTAAGAAAATTAAGTATGCTTTTAGACTAATAAATTTAACTTTTATTTATAATTTTCTAAATTGTTTCTCTGCACTTGTCCCTTTGAAAAAAAAATTCAAAAATTAAAACCATTCCAGTTGAAATCTTTAAGAAATTAAGTTTCTAAACAGAAACTGAAAATCGTTTTGAAGGATTTGCTGAGACGCCCAATTTCGATGTTCCCTCATATATATCTGAAAAAATAAAGGCCTCACTTACAGTGTCACCGTATCTGAAGTAATTTTCCACTCTGAATACCCTATTTTTCACCCTGCGTTTTAACCTCAATTTGGTGGGGAAAAGCACCAGTTCAGAAAATTGTAACTTTGCCCAAATCGTTATAGAGCTCATTTTTCATCGATTTATTTTTCTGCCATGTGTTTAGGATGTTATCGTACCCCTTATAAATCACTCCAGGGGTCATATTAAAAATCTATTATAGCTCTCCTTCACACGCAACTTGCAGCCTCCATTTACCCTTCAAGGGTGCCAATTTCACCCTATAGAAAAAAGTATTTTGCTATAGAAAAGTTTTTGGAAAGTTTTGGAAATACTGACATGTTTTTAGTTTAACTTTCTGTTAATGATTAAGTGTTCATATGTCAAGAAGGTATGCTGAGAAATTAAACGATTTTTTTAATAAACAGCTTATTATAGAATTGGTGATTGTAAAAGGCAAATAATTTGAGGAAGCAGAAAATTAGAAATTCAAATTTTTTAGTGAGATTCTGTTAATCATAGGGTAGATTGGTGGTGGCAAGAAGAACATTATACATGTGCCCAAGTTATAACAGTTACAACATAAGTTACAACAATTTTCGAATGAATTTTCTTCTATCGTATTGCATATAGTTAATTATTTTCAATTTTTAAAAAAAAACCTAACCGTGAGTTTTTAGATTGAACTTATGTTAATGATATGCTAGAAATTGGCAAGAAGCAGTTATGGTGAGAAACCATTCAAAGCTGATAACATTATGAAGGAAAACTTTTTCTATTATACAGCATATGGAATCAGTTATGTGGACATCCTGGCACAAAACAAGCATGTTTCTTTTGTTTAAATTTAATGCCAAGACAAGATTCTTAATCTGGAAAACTTATGTTATGGGCCAGAATCCCATTTGGATGCCTCTTCTCACACTCACATAATGAGGAAGTCTAACAATTCAGATAAAATCTCGTTCATTTCACTCTTTCTTCATCATCTCTGTGCTGGCACAATGCGGCACCAAATGGAGTTTTCCCACCATTAGATATTTTTGTCCTCAGGGTCATTAATGGATAAAACGATGCATATTTTTATGGTCAGAACGAAATTTCCCCCATTTTTCTTGCCATAAAAATGTCGAATCAATGAAAAGTACTTTCGTGGACTTATAATAATACGACTTATCTG
This sequence comes from Cylindroiulus punctatus, assembly GCA_034695085.1. Lineage (NCBI taxonomy): Eukaryota > Metazoa > Arthropoda > Diplopoda > Julida > Julidae > Cylindroiulus > Cylindroiulus punctatus. The sequence goes on along the minus strand of JAQFYZ010001378.1, from coordinate 507 downwards.
GCATTGAAGAAAAATCCCCCATAAGATAAGTCTCCAAAAGCACGCTACATGAATGCTATCTTTGCCCATTAAGCTGTCTTTGTACCTGCACGAAAAAGCAAAGTTTTACATCCATGATTGCGTTTTTGGGCCACAAAACATGCAAGGGAAAACCGATTAGCTGGCGTTTTTCAAAATGGTTTAAAATCTCTTCCCAGACAATCAATAGCAATTTCTGCCAAGCGTTTGAGTTCATTTTATGTGAAAAAAGGAGCTGTGCCATACATGGTGCCTCATCCTACACATTGTACAAGATGAGCCATTAGCCTACTCATTAGCCATCCAAGATATCTAACTGAAAGTTGTAGATATAATTAAAACATACGATACTTTAAACTTTTTCGTATAATGCTTAAGTAATTTTCAAAAAAAAAAAAAAAAAGACGATGCATAGGGGAGAGGGGGGCACATTTGGACACTTTTCAAGTTTTTTCAATTTTCCATTTTATAACTACTTTATGATAACCC
>JAQFYZ010001377.1:0-24312 GCA_034695085.1 Cylindroiulus punctatus | reverse complement strand
TTGGATAACTGATTTAAGTTTTCATCAGCAAGCTCTATTGCCGCCTTGGCGCTTTGATTGATGGCATTTGCAGCTTCCACTTTTACAATGTCTGTGCGGCTAGTACTGCAGGCCTCATGTAACATCTCCATTCCTGCATGCAACATTTTTTGGGCTTTTTCCTTTTTTTGGTAACTTCCTCTTCATTAACAGACTTTTTTGAGCCCAGTCTCTTTTATAATTATACAGATAGGTCATACATAAGAGGCTTCCCTCTTTATATGTTGCATTTGTCACATTATTTTCCATTTTTTACAGAAATTGTCACATTTTGTCACATTTGTCACACAGGTTTCAAATTGTCCCATTTTGTCACATTTATCACATCAGCCACATCCCTGGGCTCAGAAAGTTAGGAAGGGGCGTTCACATGTGATGGCATCGAAGCTTAGGGCAGGGATTGGAGAAACTATGACACCATGACGGAATTAAGGGGTGGGGGTGGGCGAATGGTGATGTAGGCTTTGCTGTTTTATAAAATATTGCTTTAAAATCCATCAATTGGGTATAAACGATGCACAGAGTTCCCCCAGAAATTCAATTAACTTCCCTGACTTTTCCAGGTTTCGAAGAAAATTTCCTTGAAAAATGCGATTACATATGCCAATGTAAAACTTGCCATATTCATTGTTCATCGTTCACTATAAACATGAGGCGAACAAAAAATGTAATAAAGAACCAGCAATAGAGCACACATTTTAAATTAAAAAAACTTCAAATTTATATTAGTTTTCCAACTTTACAATTTCATTATTGATCCCTGCAAGAAAATTGCTCGGTTCAATTAATAGCTTGAGTTTCTTGACTTTGTATCAAAAGATTTGTTAAATTTCCCTGACCTTTCCCTGATTTTCCAGGTCTTTCCAACTTCCCTGACTTGCAGGTTTTCCAGGTTATCCAGGTCTGGAGGGACCCTGTCTTATGCGAATTAAATCCATCAATTATGCTGAAACTTTTTAGTCATCGGTCAATGATTACGTAATCACTAGGGGGTCTGTAAACGATGACGAGTTGCTTTTTCCGAAAAACGGTTCAGAAAGTTAGAAATCAATTTTTAACATTTCATGTCATCATACAGTATGTTAGGAATAGGGGTTGGAGAAATGATGGCACGATGACGAAATGAGGGGGTTGGCGAATGATGGTGTCATCATTGCTGTTTTATAAAATATTGCGTTAAAATGTGCTCTTACGATGAAATGTGCGTTACGTATGCAGCATAAACAATGGATTATATCCATCGTTTATACTGCAACTTTACCGAAAAAATGATCAATTCGAAATGTTTTCGGTCAGTGATCATATCATCTCACTAGGGAGTCTGTAAATGATGACGAATATAAGGGGATGGGATTGTGATAGCACATTGTATCGCACATTGTAGCTCCATCGGTTGGATTTTGGAAAGAATTTCGCTTTCAGCGTAATTTTTTTTCTAAATTTCCAATCTCCTTTGACAAAACTCTTGAAATTTCTTTTCATTTAAATCTAAAATCGATCATTAATGGTGAAACTTTAAAGTTACAAAATTCGTGAAAAAAATTTCTGAGGAAGGAATCGACAAACATACCTAAAACTTAAAACTGTCTATATATGAAATCTGCAAATCTAGCTGCTTGAGTAATATTGTTGGACAGTTCTAAACAGCTCTTGTCAGTCTTCTGATCAAAAACTACATGTACGTGACCCAAAAATAGTTTAGATACCATCCAAATAACGTTGAATTACAGTACAAATACAGTACAAAACGCCCAACTTGTCAACTTTCAAAAATTGGTGATACTCAATCAAAAATTCCAACACAGATCTTTAACTTGGGAAAGACTATGTGGGAATCCCGTCAAGATTGTTTATGATAAGCAGTTATCGCCATGGCATGATAAGAGAATCTCTGAATACTCTTGTAAAAGTGATAACACGTGAAGTGCTTTTTGTACTTCATCAGCCAATGCTTTAAACTTCGTCTGATGATCGAACGCTTCTCTGGAAATAATTGATACTCGGAAGAGCGAAAACAGGAAATTGCTAAGTGGATTCAGGCATTAACGCAAATGTGCATTTAACTTGCGAAGATAAACAAAGCGAGATAATTTAGTAGATAAAGAAAGGGTTAACTGCTGACGTCGTGTTATTGCGGCATTTCCACGGGCGTGCTTCATTACGAATGTTCGGAAACTTCAAAGAAATATCCGGAATTGTTGACGACGGAAATAAAACGGTTGGTTGGTTTGAGGAACGAATATTCAAGATGGCGGCGAATATTAGGCACTTAGCGCAGCACTACAAAAGTTTAACAAATATGAAAACTTTGGTAACGAAGTTATACTTTTTGTATAAGTTTGTCCTACTTTTGTAGTTGCCCAAAACAAAAGTTCCTGTTGAATACAAAAGATAGTATAAAATGTCATTGGCTATGTGTAGTCACGTGGGGTACTATATGTACATGTATGCTGGATGTTCAGTACAAGTTAAGATGTTTAATATTTATCATTGCTGTTAAGTGTTTAAAGACAAGAATTGCAGTTTTCTGAACTATTACGTGAAACAGAGGTAAGATAAGCATAATCATAAATCAATATGAAAAATGATGAATTTTAATCGCACATTTTTTTGGTTTTAAGAATGGATTAATGCATTTTTCTAATCCAATGGCGATTTCTTTGAGGCTAATCTAATCTGTTCTAAACATTAATCAAAGGCAAAAATAAAACGACCCTTACGTTAATTTCACAACTTCAAACAACAACGACGACTGGGTGGCACCCTGTAGAAGTTGAAAGTCTATAGAGCATTAATTGCCAGTAAAGGAATTACTTTTCCTAGCGTCAACAATTTCATATCAAATTGATTTCGGGGCTTTAATATTTCGACGTGCCCCTGAAAATAAGCAAAGCAGCAATCATTGCATGCACCGGTATATGTCTGGTTTGCCAACCATCGATTAATAGCAAACCGGTCCGTTTTAATCGCCGATTGCGCCATCTTGCGCTTAACGAACGATTAATAAATTATTAATTATTAATCAGTGGTAATGTTGGGAAACATCAGATGAGCCTTTTACATGTACATAGGCAATGAAGCGGCGCAATTTCGAAGTCTGTTTGGTCGCCCCTTGCTAATGGACGGCTAATTCAAACGTACTTTGGTACAACCGACCATATAACGTTAAAAATGTTAAATACGTTCCAAACGACCGTTTCAGTCGCATTACGCAGCACCATTTCCTTAACTGCACCAATTAGGGCTGGCATTAATTGAACCTGTTGCGAGGCACCAATTAAACCCAACTGCTGAAATTGGCCCCACCGGTATCATCCACAGTCATCTTGGAATTTAAATGTTCAAGGGCTAAAAACAACCCACTTTGAAATACAGTAGAGCCTCCAAAGTTGACCACCGCCCTACGTTGACCGCATTTTAGCTGACCGGACAGTCACCACATTAATTCAATGGAAGACATACATGTATGTTAACCACCTCTGTATGCTGTACATTGACCATTTGGAGTACGACTGTACGATGTATTTCAAATACATTTTGAAATACATTGCAAATTTTAAAATGTATTGTAAATGTATTTTTCAGAAAAATCTCCACGATAAATGCATTTTTAAATGTAAACCGAAATGCAATTTACTAATGCATTGCACAATACATATAGCAATAAGATTTATGAAATTCAGTGTGCTATTGTAATTTATTACATTACTAAAAATTGAATTCTAAATTACATTGCATTTTAGGAGTTAATCAAGATGATATTTCATTCTAAATCTAGAAATTATGTGGTCATGTTAACGGTTTGAATGTTCCAGTGTAATCCACAATATATTCTGTAATACATAAACAATACATTATAAACTATATTTCACAATGAATTTCACAATACCATATGAGCAATTTATGAAATGTATTATGAAATGCATTTCGAGACGCATTATGAAATGCTCAATAAATACATTTTACAATGCATTATGAAATACATTTATGTCTCAATCACCATATACATGTATTTTGAAATGAATTTCAAAATGCATTTTCTATAATGTATTGCTAAATGCATTTATTTTCCATATGGGAAGTCATGGATGATTAAATTTACTGGCAGCTTCCAAAACTTGTACTGTACACCCCTGAACAGTAACTGTCTCTGTATAGAGGGGAAATTTCCTTTTTATTTGGAATTTCAAAAATAAAACATTGCAAAATTTGATTGGAGATTCGTGCTGTTTAACAGGTAGGATAATTGTCTGGATTTGCTATCTAATCTTACAGAATTAAATTTGCAAGTACACTGTACAATTACAGTGGTTTTGTGTTAAGCTCCAGTACAACCGTACAGTGCAATTTCAATAAATAAGCAACATATTAGCAATACTGGTACTGAATTGTGAACATTTTAGTAAGAAAATTCATGACCTAAACATTTTTTTTAAATTGGACGGATAATCCTGTGTTAGTACAAGCCTCGTTCCATATGCTGACCACCTCCTCATGTCGGCCCGTCTGCTACAGTCTCTTGGTTGGTCAACTTACACAGGTTTTACTGTAATTAACTAACGGCACCAACCGTGCACCAAAGCTGACTAACGCCTAATCATCGCCCAGACAGCTAATCCTCAGCCTTGGGTAATTTCGTCTAAGCAATTTCTGCAGCCAATTGTAGTCCTGTAGCGAGGCAGGTAAATTAATCTTCGTATTCATGAAGAGAATTTAGTATTCACTCGTGTTCCCCCTTTCCCTCTCAGTAAATATTTCGACAAGGCTGTTCATTTTAGTTACATTATCATTCAATATGACTTTGGCCCATTGTAAGTTTTATCGCTCAGCTTTCATCTTCCTCAACGACTCTTTTATCTTCTTGGCAGTTATTTTTCTCGAAAACCACATTAATTGCAATACCCTAGAGCCGCAAATGCAATTAACAACCGAAAATCTCCAATAAACTAACCCGGCCGTCAGGTGGCGCGCCAAGAAGCTCCATTAAATTAAATTGCTAGCTCAAGTTTCTTGGCTTGGGCGTGAAATGGAACCCTTGTTAATATACATTAAGTTTTCGAATTACTTTCATGACCTCACCTTACCATATAGTGCAAATATCGTATTTGATGCACTACATGGCCTTCAAACAAGTTAAATTTAAAATACATGTAGTGCAAATATCGTATGTATTTGATGCATTACGTGTACTTCGAATAACTTCAATTAACAAATATTTCATATATCGTATTTAATGTATTACTTGTACTTCATATAAGATCAATTTACGATAATGCAAACATCTTATTTGATGCATTATATGTACTTCCAATAAGTTCGATTTAAAATAATGCAAATATCGTATTTGATGCATTACATGTAATTCAAATAAGTTCAATTTCAAATAGTGCAGATATCGTGTTTAATTTTATGCATGATATGTATTTCAAATAAGTTCAATTTCAAATAGTGCAGATATCGTATTTGATGCATTACATGTAATTCAAATAAGTTTAATTTAAAATAGTGCAAATATCGTACAGCTGAATTTGATGCATTACAAGTATTTCAAACAAGCTTAATTAAAAATCTTGGGTAAAGGTTACTTAATGTAAATAGTGATTTTGCTCTGGACTAATCTATCAAATTATAAATGTATCATGACATTAGAAAGTGCAGACAAACTTTTAGACAGGATTGCAAATTCTGGGTTGACAATTGTTTTCCTAAAATCGAAAGGGTCAACCCAGGATCTTTAAACCAACCCAGGATCTTTAAAATTAAAAGTTGCTGTGAAAGCTATTGGAGATGGTAAGTTAGGCTAGAGAAATCCCTGTTAAAGTTACCACAACCTAAGAAATTAGTTTGTGTCATGCATGTGAACTTGTCTGCATACCTTAACTTGAGTTTGGTAGGCAACATCCCTGTTTATTTTGAGTTACCATACTCTAAGAATGTTAGTTTGTGTCATTCATACGAACCTCTTTGTATACCTAAACTTGAGAATAGTCGCTTGATTTGAGAATATGCATGTGGTTGATTTGACTTAAGACACCTCGAAGTCTAACAAAGCAACCACGTTTAAGTAGCAAACAGCTTGAAAACAGGTTAAGGTACCTCAAACACGTGTCTACCTGTTTATTATGTTTGTGATAAACTTAAACCAGTTGCATGTAAGCTCCACCAACACCATAGATTGCAAACATATGGGGAAAGTACTTGGTTTTAGCAAACTCAGACAAAGCACACCCCAAGATCGGTGTCGCTTTGTTATGAAGCAGAGCATTATGGGTGTTTTCAAACACTTCACCGTCAGGGGACAGACTTTGAGGCAAGTCGCGTAAAGTCACATCTCCAGTGAGTCGGTGTAATGAGGCCTTGTTAAGAGCAAGTTAAAGCAAGCATGTGACCATGGTGAATAATGCTACAATAAAAAAAAATTCAAATTGATTAAAGACGTGTAAAGATCATGACTGTGCTTTGTGGGGACTTCACAGTTGACAAATTGGTGCCCCATCTGCTGCGTCATTAATAATTCTGCGAGAATTAAGTTGAAAAGTACGACTTTTATGAATCTTACACATCTCTTTGGGGCCTTAAATGTGGGTGCGGTTTGCTAGAAGGATTACAGATGACTTTCATCCCAAATACTCTGTCAGCGCGTTAATTATTAATTTGATCCAGGCCCGATTGATTCCTTTGTTTTCACCGTTTTGCCGAGTTCCGAGGAAAGCAAAAAGTAATGAGTTAGGTTCAAGGAATTGGATATTTTGGTAAACAAACAGCTCAAAAATCGAACGCAAATGTTTGCTTATTTACTTTATCATCCCAGAATCAGCCAAACATGGAAAATATAATTTAAAATGCAAATGTCTGTCTAAAAGCTTTACCGTATTTAGACCCATATTAGACAAACGTGTATGTACTTCCTGCTCTATTTTTATATAATGCATTTATGATAGCTTGGCCCGAAGTTCATATTAGAACTTGTATGATGAAAATAAATTAAACGAAATGTGTTTCAGACTAATTTGAGCATGCTTTACAACTTCCCTAATGTGACAAGGGTGTTTCAGTGACGGTTTAGAAACTGGAAATGAAATGACGCTGTCATACGTGTCATTTTTGTTTTCATGCTATTTTCAATTTACTGAACCTGTTTTCGTGCTATTTGCCACTTAGGTGATGTTGCTTGGTTGGACATTGTGTCTTCAATCAAATCACTCCAAGCATATTTTCAAATCAAGTAACTAAGCTCAATCCAAGGAATGCAGGTTAACGTGCATAATAGAGACTAAGTTTCGTGAACTATGATATCTACACCTTAGCTTAAAAATAAAAAGGGATTCTAGTTTTTGAATGTTTGGAAAATGCCGTGTATACGAAATAGGAAAAATGCTAAATTAATGAACTGTAAAACACAGAATACCAAAATGATTCTCTCAGTTTTAGAAAACATATGTTATTTTTTGTGTTGTGCATATTTTGACAGTTGGGGAGTGCAGGCTAGCAGTGATTGCCTACCTTCAAGGGGCAAAACGACATTACTGCTGTTTAGGTCATGCATAAAGTTTTTATTTCTATTTTCCGGCACTCAAATCCACTCTACTGAAGGAGTAGAATAAAAAATGCACCTCAAATTTGCACCGGCCTAAAATTACGCCTGTCGATGAGAACGCTAGGGCAACATGCCGCGTATACGAAATTGGAAAAAATGCGGCGTAAAACACAAAATACGAGCTCGTACAAAGCGTTTCTGGTTTTCGAAAACACATTCGTGCATTTTCCGATCCCATAACATCTCCTGCCATTCGTGATTTTCTGAAAAACCAGGTCAAACACCCAATCGCCCATGAACCAGCGCCCATTCCGAAGTGCTAAATGGCCCAAGAACAACAGACCCAATTTTCTTCTGGCATCTTCGGAGGCAATTTCCAGCCAAGCCATCTATTAGCAACTGCTCGATATCTCGCCCATCTGCAATAAGTCAGCGGCCTCACGCTATTACACCGAGCAATTAACCTTATTAATTGCATGGGCTGCAAACGGCCGATCTACGGAGTCCTCGAGAGCCACCTCGCCAGTTAATTGCATCACGGTTACATGCTATTGGAGGGGCTATGAAAACAAATTCCGCCATTTTACTGCTTGCAGGCCCCTGGTGCCAATTATCTGGTTTTTGCGGTCATGCATTCGCAGCAAAAAAGTCCCCAAAAATTAACGAGTTTGTGCGTGGATCATTCCGCCAATGGAGTGTCGTGTCAACACTGCGCAAACACGTGTCCTCCTACGTGCAGCGTTCGAAGGGCTTCAATTTAAGTAATGGCAATTCTTGTAGTTGCAGCTTATTACGTCACTCTCTATTTGTTCAATTGATCTTTCTCTGGGGCTGCGAGCGTCGTAATGGCTTTGGCGCTGTGCGCATGCGCAAATCCCCGGCCTGGGATTGGGGGATCCGACAGGGATCTCTCTAAGAAATTGCCTCGCTGGAGAATTTGACACTGGGATCAAGCGCCAGAAATTGCCTGGCTGGAAACTCGACGCCAGAACGTGAGCAGAAACCTAATCTGCACATGTGACAACTTGGGGCGTTCAGGTATTATGTCATCATGCGCAACTTGTGTCAAAATGATAGGAGAAATTCCTACGGGACATGTTGTTGCACCGCATGGAACCAGAATGAGAGTTTGATGGGTAGTGCGTGTACATGTGTGTTCAAGAAAAGTTCAATTCATTACACCGAATGTCAGCACCTGAGGTGCTACGTGGTGGTGGGGCGGTGGATTTAGCCAAGTACAAAATTGCAGCGATTTTGTAAAAAAAAAAAAATGAAATGTGCAGAATGCGCAGAAAAATTGCAGCAAACAAAATAGATGAATAAAATGGGTCAGAATGCATCAGAATAACACGTCACTTAAGTACAAATTTGGCAAGTATATTCCAGCAAAAAGAAAGAAAAGAATTCAAAATGATTCACAGAATATGCAGGACAATACAAATCAATAGCATAATACATGTACATCAGTGACATGCCACCTTTGTCCTGCATGCATACAAGGAAAGTTTGAATGAAATACATGAATACACCAGTCTCATCCAGTACTTCATTAGGAAACGTTCAACTTCAAAATTTTCGTCAAGTTTATCCACATGTTATCCGTTTTGCGCATACTGTACAACTTGTGTCAAATAATAGGAAAAAATGTTATACACTCTAAACGGAAAAAGTACAAATGTTGCACCTTAAGGGTACAAATGTTTTGAAACTATATACACACCCAATGGGTGCATATGTTGATTGCACGCGTACCCTTGATATGTGTTCCTAGGGATGTGTCTATATTTGTCATTTCATCCCTTTGGCTACATAAATGATATATGGGGTGCAAATGTACAGTTGTACCCCACAAAAACTGCATTTGTACCTTTACGGTTTACAGTGTACTGTATAAAGTGTATTGCAGATAATTGCACTGCATGTAACCAGAATTAGAGTCTGATGGATAGTACATGGGTACTACGTGTATTCAATAGGCATTTGAATGCAAGCATGGGAAGCTTGAATGAAATACATGCATATTCTCCCATTTCTTTTATAGCACTTCATTAGGGATGTTTAAAACTTCAAATTTCTATGTCACATTTACCCACAAGTTATTATATAAGCACTGTATATAAACGCGTCTGCAAAAGTTGGCATTCACCATATGTCAGTCAGTGATTTTGGATAAGACAATACCACCAAAGTTATCCAAGAAATTGAATTGCCTGTTAACATCTATCTAAGTAAGCTTGTTTGTAAAATTCGATTACAACTACACTGTTCTCAGTTACAAGCACATTGCCCACTCCATGCAGTATAGCAGCGGTTTCACGTGCATGTAAATCATAGTGGTCGTTGTAGTCAACACTTGAACAAAGATCATGTACAAATCCATAGAAATTAGGACCAACTATCTCCATGTATAAACGTTATCCACAATTACGCCCTGATTCTGCAAGAAACTTAATTTCATTAACTCTAATCTACAGCTATAGCACCTGTCAGTGCCACCATATACTGTAACAATAAACATGGTGACCGACTTTATTTCTGTAGAAATCAGCCCACAAATAGCATTGGTGAACGGGCATAGTTTGCCATCCACTACGCTGAAATCAAACGATCAAACGTCCATACCCAGATTAAAATCTAGGACGAAAAGGCGACAACTACGAAATGAAAAACGACAACAAAAAACACTAAGGCGTCGTAAAACGAGTAATGCAAGCGCCATAAAGTGCATTTCACTCCGGCGGAAATAAATTGAAAAATGCAGTGTAAAGGTGCTTAGAATGCAACATATTTCACCGTATATAAATGACCCCAGTATGACACCCCACGAAATTCAGAGAAATGCGCAAATCTCGTAAATCTCGCGTGAAACGGTTCTTAGAATCGGCAGCCATTCAGGTAGGCAGAAGTGGAAGCTCTTATGAATATCTCTTCGATATGGAGCTTAAGATCCATTGTGGGAAGCTTAATGTGTTTGCCTTTATGTTGGAAATGTTGAGGCGTGAGACTCTTTCATGGAGGATCGGACCCCGGCAGGTCGAATCGGCGCCTAAGAAAGTGTAAATGGCGCCAAAATCCCTAAATAAATGCACTTCCATGGCAAAAATGCTGTTAAGACGTTATCGATTTCAAGATCTGCTAACAAATTCCTGCTCATTTCCCCCTTCGGAATTCGGTGTTGACGTCTTTTTCATAAGAAAAAAGTAGCCTGCACTAGCTGCGGCCGAGTCAGCTTAGGTTCGCCATGGAAACCATCGAAAATAACCATCAATTTCGATGCAAAACATCTTGAGGCAACCTCATTAATCGTGCCACGGTAACACGCCGCACATTCTTTGGTACTGTCCCTCAATTTCAGCCAATTAACCTGTAGTAGACGTGACTGGAGTGGTCACACTGTCGAACCATCTTTTACATGAATTTGTGGCTCGACCAAGGAAGATTTTGGTAGCAACATCAAGCTGTTTCATCAAGCACTATTACTTTATAACCAATCTCTCATTTCATTTTTTGCTAACAGGTCTTTATAATTGAAAATGTAAATTTCAAAACCAAGGAAATCATAAAAAAAAAAAAATAGACCTTAATCAGACCAAAATGACATTAGGAAGTAACATTTTTCATAAATGGTCACGTACGCTGCCACATATGGCTTTATATCTAATATTACCTTGTTCGATAATTTCAATATAGGGCCATACATACATGGCCATATATGGCATACATAACCCCATATATGAACTTAGAAATGGCTGCACATGGACATATATGGCAACTTTTCCACTCAGGTAATTGCACGACTTTCATAAAGCCAAATGTCAGTCCAAAAAATGAGACCACAATGGCATTAGGAAGTAACATTTTTCATAAATGGCCACGTACGCTGCCACATATGGCTTTATCTAATATCACCTTGTTTGATAATTTCAATATAGGGCCATACTGTACATTGCCAATATATGCATGGCCATATATGGCATACATGATCCCATATATGAACATTAGAAAAAAATGGACATATATGGCAACTTTTCCACCTGGGTAGTTGCAAGACTTCCATAAAGCCAGTAATAATGACAGTGTAACAAACAACGAACGAGGCATCCAGGGGTGTCACCAAGCTTGACCATGAGCTGTAAATTACTGATGAACGGTTCATTTAGTACCAGGAAGCGTTTCTGTGAATTCATTTCGAATTTCTGGTAAAACATGTTTGGCGCACTGCTGAAGCTGAAGCGAAGCGTGATCAACAGTAAGCTTGTGTCCATGCGATGCATAGTCCAATTCTGTGAGTGCTATATGCATAATTCAAGACTTTGATATCAGTGGCAATAAGTATGCTGCGCTTTGGTAAATTTCAGAGTGACTGGGTGCCACTGAAATTAGAATATCTGAATATCTCATCATAATATCTGAATCATATATCATATCTCAGTCCGAGCGTTTTTCATCAAAAAACCTCCATTGCTGGGACAATGTCGAATTCTTTAAGTAGGATAATTTTTTCCTTGCTGCTATGGGAAGGATGAGCTAAATTACATCTATAAGTGGAAAGATGAGCTAAATTGCACATATAAGTGGGGGAAAAGAACTATATGTATATTATCCTCTGTAGATGGGATTGAATTTCCTATATTATAGGGTCTGTCAATTATTGCTGTGTCATCAACATCAGCAAAGATGTAATTTTTAGGTCACTTTTACCAAAAGACTTCATTATGTCGTCATCAGACGTCCAAATATATATACATTTTTGATTATATGGATTATATAATCCATGGATGATAATGGATTATATTGTTTTATCTATGGTTAACTGGTAACCTGGGTGTGTGGGAAACCGCTATAAGTATGAACTCTGAGAGGGTCCCATGAGATCCCAGTTATCCAGGTTCGACTGTGCATGTAATTTCCCAAAAACATTTCTTAGTACCAAATAAACCACACAATTCCAAACTAATGCCATCTTTCTCGATATAGATACTGGTGAAGGTATTTGGTAAGGAAGAAAAAATCGGGAAAAAATAAGCCACGCTCCCTGCCCTTTAATTGATGGGTGCATTTGGCCAAAACAGTTCAGCTTCGGTGCTTTCAATCTTAATTCAAACCGACACAGGGCTGATTGCAACGTGGCACAAAGGTGGACGTTAAAAGGCACTTATGAGCGTTCTTATGGGCTCTCTTCTGTAATGTGAGGTCACGTCATATCAAAAATAGGCGCATGCATGGCTGACGATGTAAAGCTTGGCAAAAAAAAGGAAAGTTTTTCCACGGCATAAGGATTTCCGCGTATAAGTCGCCTGATTTATAAGCCTGCATGGATTATAAATCCGGTCGACTTATAGGAAACGTCTCTGAAAATTCACGAAGAATTACTTTTTGACATTTCTCCGACTTGTTTTGCTGACGCGCCCCCCTGTCGTTTCCATGCACTGGCGTAGAAATCACAGCCCCGTGTTATGTATTTGAACAGATATTGAATTTAAAAAGTCATTCGTAGCTAGAGTAGCAATTATTCGAGCGGGTCCCCCAGCGACACGGTGCACGCCAAATAAAATGCTTGTCATTTCGAATCAATGAGCTTGGTTGAACGTCACCAGTTCTGGTGGTAACACCCAGGCAACGCTGCGGGTCTTCCAACAGGAACTGCATCTTCTTCTTGCATTTCGGACTTATCTTATTTCGAAATTAGAAAGAAGCTTGAAATTCGATCTCATTTCCTATTATCCCGCTGCTTCAAACTTAATGACATAATGCAATTATGGTGCATGCGCGTTGCTACGAGGTGGATCCGACGGAGGTATTTACGTTTAATTTGTTGATAAGAAGAAAAAAATTCAAGTTTGAAAATAAATTAGTTTGGGCTATACGGTATGTGCCCCGATCCAGCCTAGACAGCATTAGAAAGTGGGCATCTCCTAACAGCCTGTGGACTGGCAGTGATTGCATGGTGGATGGGCAGTAAGATTAAGAAAATTGCATTTCAGGTTAGATTAGGTTAGTATAAACTCCCAAAAAGAAAGAGACACGAAATAAAATCACCATAAAACTAATAAAAAGGATAAATTCTAACAGCTACCCTGTTAAAAAGTAAAAGTTAAAAAGTTAAAATCCTTGTGGAAAAATACACAAATCAGTATAACATTCTTATTGATATAAGTACAAATATACTAAATGATATTAGTTTAAATTTTACTGATATCAGTGGAGTTATACTGACCAACAGTGGTATTACCAGTACACTTTCCCAAAGCATTTTCCCAAACGCTCCTACATTAAAATTACTATGTACCATAGAGATACACGTGCAATTCAGTTTCACTTTAAATATATAACATCACCACTGAATTTTATAGTTGCCACAGCTTATAGTTACCGACACCTATATCACTATTGCATACCGACATAAGCATACTTTACATGCTGTTTAGAACCACATGCTAGCACAGGTGCTTTCCTGCATACATTGGATTAGGCAAGTAGAGTTGAAATATAAATATTATGTGCACATTAGGATCAGGAATACATGTTTTTGTCCATTGGCTTTCTATCAAATCCGAATCGAAAATAAAATATGCAGTCGGATTGTATTCGATATTTAACTACGTTTGTACAAGTGCAATTAAGTTACACAATGCATTTGAAGCGAAGCCATTGCAAACATATAGTCTCGCTGGTCTAACGTTATTATGGGCCCTAATTAAAACGCGCATGGAAGCCGTTGAAGATAACTTACTTATTCGCTTTACAGGTACACTGTGCATTGTTTAGTCTAGCTGGATAAAAACCAGATGAAAACTCGAATAATAACTTTGTTCAAATAATGAAACGGTGTAGAATGAAGCGGTGTGATCCAGACCTGGTTCATTTGATTTCTACCGACACTGCAAATTTGCACAATTCATGTTGTTCAACATACATTTTCTTAAAAAATAAATAATTCTGAAATCTTTCTCACCTCAGTGAATTATTCATGCACTCGTACAGATCGAGGGATAAACAAACAAAAATAGTTTTGTATTTATTTCGTTTTCTTTTGCCACTTCCGTTCACAGTTGCCCTGTAAATCACCATCGTCCTATTTATGAATGCAATACCATTTCTGTTCGGAAATTATTTTCACGACGTGATCAGTTTACCGTCTAGAAATACACTACAGTTCTTCTAGGATAAAGTTTCGAATAGAGTGCTCAACATGTAGCTTGTACTGTACATGTGTGGTAACACAAAAAAACGAAAAAGGGAGGTAAAAAAATACAAATACCATTAAAACAAATTTCACCAGCTAGGACAGGCGTCATTCTTGTAATCAAGACCAGTATAGTTGAAATACACGTATACGTGTACACGTTTGAAGCATAGCAAATGTAAAGTACGAATGTATATAAAAATAATAAATTGTGACAGCTAGGACAAGCGCATTCTGCATACTAAACAACATTGATTACACATTTGAAGCATTTTTGGGATGCACCTTACATAGCATGCCGTGATGCAAATATTTTGTTATATACACAGTACACAGAATCTACTTGTAAAATATGCATGTAAAGAATTACACCTGTCCAACTGACGAAATTTATCCTTTTTTGTGCTTAACCTAAATAAACATTATAATTTATGATCTAGCAGCCCCTACCCACCAGGCAATCACTGCTAGCCTACGAGCTGTTAGGCGAAGCCCACTCTCCACCTCCTCCACTTGTCACTGGAGCAGGGACAATACCAAAGTTACTAGTTATACGAGTCGTACCATTCGCACCAAATTTCAAAAGCCCGAATTGCTTCACCCCATCTTCCAAAACCAATTTTAAGACATTCTTCAGCATGTTTCGCAGTTTCCAGAAACATCTTAGTTTTCTAAAGATGTTTCTGAATGAACTCCCAATCGTTGCGGGCTGCACGTTTCCATCTCCATCAAGCGCTGAACTCTACCATCTGTTTGATGACCTTTAGTGCGGCTTCATCGAAATCGCGTGACCCTTGACCCCCACGGATGGCGAGTCTTCATTTCTGCTCATCTGCCAGCACCTGTTCGCAATCATTCGACCTTATATTCTGGTTGCGTCCGAGTTAATGATGCTCTCCAGGCCCCAAATGGGAAGCGATATATGTAGTCATGTATACAGCTTCCATTCAATTAAGATACCCTGCAACTGGAAGATTCAATTTGATCTGTTCGTGCCCGAGCTGCGTCCATAAACCAAAACCCAAAACCTGAAATCAGGGGCCGACGGCGCTGAAAGGGCACCATGAGAGCAATTTCCTATTCGTCTCCAATAGGCCTCGACGGATAGATTCAAGACGCCCCTCATTGCAAACGGCCCATAAAGCGAGTTGAGAGTGAGAAAAATAGAAAAGGCAAAAAATAGCTGCAAAAATTACACGAAAGTGACGAGTGGGACTATTTTATGCGCCAGTTCATCGCTTCATGGCTTACTCTAGTAAAATCCCTAAACTGAGAAAGGTCGTGCAGGGACCTAATAAACATTCCACCAACGCTTACTGAATCGCAAGCTTAACGACATGTGCAATTTGAGAACGTGCATTTTTCGAAGGTATCGCCATGAGTAAATACTGCAAACTGCAATGTGGATTTTGGATTGCACGTGATGACATTAGTTTCGCAGCCTTTTGCGCTTACAGCGACATTTGTTAATTCCTTTCCCATTTGCAATGCAAATGGCAGCCGTTGCACGAGGTGACGATTTCTTTTGCATTTTACGGATGCAATTACAAAAAACATAATTGCTACCTTTGCAATAGCTGCAATTCCCCGGGCGCTCGGATGTGAGGAAGATGCAAATCTATTTTGCTGTGCCTCTGAAAAGTGCAGTCTGTTCTCGAAGCTGCCTCGAACCACGAAAATCAAAGGTACTTTATGTTGGGTTATGGCGTCGTTTTAATTAAAGTGTGTTGGGTGATGGCATCGTTTTAATTAAAGTACTATCAGCATCACACGAACTAATCTTAAAAACTGCTGTAGTAGAACCACGAAGTGATGGAACTGGGCTGAAAGCGCCGACCAATAGAATCCAGTCGCCAGTTTGCGATTGACTAAGTCTAGTATTTCGCATACAGCGCCACTGGTGAGAGGAAGGAGCTCAACAAAAAAAAAACATTGGAGGCGCTTCAGCTCGAGGCGTCAGCCATTTTTCTTTCAACAACTTAAAACCAGGAATCCCTGATCGATAAGCGACACCTCTCTGATTGGCTGTCCTTCAGTTCCATCAGTTCGTATTTCTACAATAGCCACAAAGGAAAATTCCCGGAAAAAGGTAGAAAAACTTGTTGTTTCATTTTTCTCTCATTCAGCTCTGTAATCGCTAGAATCTAACATGGCAATTAACATTAGAAAACCTTCTAGATGGTCACTGATACCATGTGACCAAATCGCCAATGAGTGTTTAAGTGCAGTTTCTAAAGATAGTATGGATTGTGATGATTATGAGAGGGATAGCTGTTAGGAGTTGATGATATGACATGAAAACCTCAACTCGTAACAATTTCTCAGAATCACAAACTCCTCACATTATTTATGAAGTTGGGCCCAGGATTTCTACCATTTTAAAATGTGTCGTTCTTGTAACGCTAACAGTTCCTTATTTTTCAACCAGGGTGAGCACCTTATGATCACTCTACATATGCAATACATGTCTATCTTTTATAAGATAATCACTTCCCCGTTGTCTTACATTATAAGATGAACATGTATTTGTTGGACGGCTGATAGTCCATCTTATTTGTACGATTTGAACACATTTATTTCAGACGCACATTCAGTCATTGTGCTCAGCAACACAATCTGCTCTCAAAGCTGCTTAGAGTCACAAAAACTGACTTTAAAATACGCATTAATTCTACGGAGTAATGAGCCCCATTCCTAAGGACTTAAAGGCGGACCTAGATGCCGTCAACTAGGAATCCAAGTCAGAGCTACAAATCCTGAAGAGCGTATTGACTTGTCAACACCCATGGACATGAGGGTCAAAACTATTAGTTTTCCTTCACCGAGAACGTCATCAAGATGCCGACGTCAATCTAGCGCGAAGCTAATGCGAAAAGGCGAAGTTTTAATGATGAACTCGAGGCCCTAATTTTACGACGATCGTAAATTCAAATTTCACCCATCAAGACTTGATGTGTACATTTAACTGCAATTACGTGCTCCAGAGGCGTCAAGAACCACTGTTGAGCTGAGCACACACCTTAACCTCCACTGCACCAGGGCTGAAAAGGATTTCTGCACAGCTTTGCTGATACAATGTTCTCGTTGAAAAATCAATGGCAAACATCCCCATGAAAATAAAAACCGCACATGCTATTGACTTTTTTGTCTCAGGAAGGAAGTCGACTTACTCAGCCCTTCATGGAACACCTTTCGTCCCTGATCACCACCCGCCAGGGGGTGCTCGAGAGCGAGATTTAATTAAAAGAATAGGCAAGGTAAGAGCATCTTCACCGAGTAACACCGGATGGGAAATATTTATGACTTCCACTCGACGGTCTGTGCATTTCAGCTGCATTATTCAGCGCAGTGATATATGGGGCACTCCATGCATTGGGTGTGTTTGCATTAGCGGAAGAAGCCTATATCTATATTGTATTTGCCATGATTTATTAGCAGCGTATTTCAATTACAAAAGGCTTGCCAGCACGAAGCTGTTGTACACGCACATTAAATCGCAATTAATGTGAGAAGCTCGCCACCTGCAAGAGCATCCTACTGTTCCTGGATCCACGGGCACAACGTGTTTAAAGTGGGTGCATCCGAAAGTAACACAGTTCGTCTGCTCGAAATCGATCCGGAAGCTCCTAATACCTTCTTGGAATTTGGTTGCACTCAAAGGTCACGACGCGACGGATGAAGAATTGCACTCGTGTTGAAAAAACGCGGGCAAAAAATAACACATGGGAAATTAAGGTAGTTTTCCGCCGCGTTTGTATTCGCAAAAATCAGCTGGGAAATCTTGCCCATAATGGTCACGTGGTGAGCCATTAGCGAGCCATAAACCGCAGACGTTATGTGGTTTGCATCGGTTGACAGATGATGGTGTGCGTGGAAAACCCTCTCATGGTAACATTAAACGTGCATCGTCAAACACCAGGACACTGTAAGCACGTGATAAATTATTTGAAAAAAAAACGTGCGAATTATCATGTGAAATGCAACAATTAAGGCCCATCTAAGGACAAAAACTTCAGAAATCTCACGTCGTGCTGATCATTGGACGTATCGGTTTTGCAGACTGGGAAACATAGTCTGCATGTTGGGCAAAAAACGAAATTGAAACCCCATGACACGGAAAGTTTTCATCAGACAGCGTATGGATCTTAAAATCATTAGAGGTTTCTATAACAAGCTGGCAGATCGATTTGTAGCAATCTTTCGAAGATGACGACTGTGGAAACCCAACGACTGCTGGGTGCCGATAGTCGATAGGGAACCACACAAAAAGAAACTCGAGATTACTACACTGTAGTTCAATTCAACACTGTACCCTACTGTCGTGTATCATACTGTAGGTATGATTATGCGAGTGTGCATTGTACCTATTATCATTGCTGATAGTGGGGTATCGTGTTAAATTGAATCATAGCAATTTATTCAGCGTTTACAAACGCAATAGGGTGGTCACCAACACCATTGTCAAATGACCACTGTTCAATTCAATTCACTGCACTACCCTAATATGCAATGTTTTATGAGAAATGTAACAAGGCCCATCTAAGGACAAAAAACTTGAGAAATCCCACATCAAGCTGATCATTGGATATATTCAATAGGGAAATTTCACCCAAAATGCGTGATAAAATTTAATTACAAATAATATCACCATAGTAACAAATTGAGTCGTTTTCCGCCCTCAAAAGTGCATAGTTTTCTTGTAATTTAATGTTGAAAACTCACAAACACGACAGAATTTTGGAACTGTAGATTCCTTGTAGATTTCCCGTAGCTTGAGCGTTCATTGGTCTTAACCTTGAGGCTATCCATTGGAAAACTGTTGACTTGAATTTTTTGTAGGTTATCCTTTGATCATTCGGAAGACAATTTTAATGAGAAATGTGTGCATTCGTCGTGTTAGGAAGCAGCTCTGATACATGGCTAAAGTTTCAGCCATTAGAACTGTGCCGGCATCAATTCCCTAATGTCAATTCCAAACTTTCGTTGGTGTTTTTCAGCGCCGCAGCGTCTGGTTTTGGCATCGATCTGCTGCTAAAAAACCGAGCTCCAAGCCTTAATTTCTCCTCTCAAAGAATGTTAATTTCACTTCATCATTCCCCGGAGCGAAGCCCCAGGGAATGCTCTGTCTTGGCAAAAACTTGGGAAGATGCCTCGAGGAATGTTTGCTCAACAGCACTCACGAAGAACGGTGTTAATCCCAACAAATCCAGAATTCGCCATTCTCGCGCCTAAGTAATTTCGGTTCGGAGGTCAGCATTACTTCAGCCCATTAAACATTGATTCAGCTATAGCTAAGTTTGCACTAAGTTGTCTTACGAAAATCCCACTGCAGGTCTTCGTGCAAGGTTGTTGCAATTGAGTTAGCGTGCGCTGCGAGGGAAAATCCCCTGGCAGATGAATGGCGGGTAATACGCCAGCATCCGCGCGTGGTTTATTATGCAGAAATGCAAATAAGACCGTTTATTATATCGAGGCGAATAAATAGACAATAGGCTCCCCTGCGCGTGCATAGCTAATGCCTCCCCTGACATTAATGAGCTTACGCATAATTACTGGTTGTTATACAGCGTGGATTTGACGACGAAATCCCTGCAATTACACGTGATGGGAGGGCCCCAGACATGGGTCGGAAAAGATGGAGCTTTTCTGGAATCCTGCCCGAAGACCACATGGGCGTGTTGCTAAGGTTGGGCTAACGACCGCTTAGTTTGTGCTAACCTGCGCTGACTCCGCTGAGCGCTAAATTTTGCGAAGCATACGCATGGCACACAACAGCGTTGGGCATAAGTTGACTAAATCCACAACTAAATAACTAGTCGTTATTGAGTTAATTTACGACCGACTAACATTTAAAACTGTCTATTTGGTAATCACCAATACGCAACTAATTTTCAAAACCTTTAGTTTTGGTTGGAATGAACAACTAACTGTTTTAGTTGAGAAAATGAGTTGCACTGCCAACTAACAGCTAATTAGTTTATTCGAAGTTGTCGATTGACAACTGGGAACAACACGTAACGTTTATCAATGTCATTTAAATTTGGTTTTTGGCTTTCTTGGGTTACCCAAAGGATTGCAGAAACATTTCAATTGTTTTGAAAATTAATGGTTGTTGAGTTAACAGGTTCGACTTCTTATGCAAGGTTAGTTTTAAGAAACGATGAATGCAATTTTTAATCAAATGGCGATTTCTTTGAGGTTAATCTTGTCTGCTCTAAACTGTTCAAAACGTTAATCAAAGGCAAACATGTTATTTGACACCAATTCAAACTATCACGACTGGGAGACACCCTGTAACAGTCGGAATTCTCTAGAGCAGTACTTGCCAGTGAAGCAATTATTTTTATAGCGTCACCAATTTCATATCATATTGGTTTGGGGGCAGTAATATTTCAGCTTGCCCCTGAAAACTAACAGGGCGGCAATCATTGTATGCACCTGTGTATGTCTGGTTTGCCAACCATCGATTAATAGCAAACTTGCCATCTTCCGCTTAACGAACGGTTAATGCATTATTAAAAATTAATCAGTGGTAATGTTGGGAAACATCAGATGAGCCTTGTTGTTAGTTGTCGTTGCAACTAATTTGTCTCAGCTAAAATAATTAGTTGTTCATTCAAAACTAAAAGTAAATTAGTTTCAAACATGAGTTGTGTGTTAGTGGCTAACAACTACAGTTCAGTTGTTGAGTTGTTGAGTATAACAACGATTTTTGCTCGATCCGCTAGCCCAGCGCCGACTTTAGCAACAAGCCTCATGGCGTATGAAGGCCAGGAAATGGTCAATATGCTTCGGGGCCGTGTGCGTTCGTATGTCGCAAAGTCAGAAGGACGGCTGACAAATTAAGACAGATCAATAATTAAGGTGGATCACATGTCAGGCCGACATGACATGTCAGCGGAAAAAATCTGGCTTGATTTATGACGGCGCTTACACGCGCTGACACTGGACGTCACTCCCGTCGGGAAATTAATTGGGGTCAGGTATCCGAAATTAGAGACGACTTGTTCGATATGGAATTTGCCACGTGCTCTCCCTGGAGACATAGCGTGGGCGTAATTTGGGGCCGTGGATTAATTGGAAAGCCAGTTGCTCTGTGCATCTGACGGAAAACCGTGAAAATCTGATGATCCAAATTATTGGGCCGCAAAATGATGCAGCTCTTAATTTAACGAGTTCTCATCCAAATTCTCAAGTCGATTTAACTAGCATGCCCTGACTTGATTGGCAGTGATTGCCTTAGGGATGGGCTTTTTTAGAGTACTATTTCTTAGGTTATTCAGATTTTCTTAGGTAGTTTGGATCATGTTATATATAATGTATGCCCACTAGAAAGTAGGGTTTAAATTAAATATTTTGTACACATTTAAGCAGGAACTATTTTATATTAGGTCATGCGCATATAAGAGCTTGCATTATTTTATAGAAATAGGTTCCAGTCTGGATATACTGTAATTCCCAACCCAAATATGCATCATTTATTTATGCGCTCGTGTACGTATTCCAACCCTACTTGAGTAGTATTTAAGAATGGCATCTGTCTTAGGTAGAATTAATCCTTTTGTTTCTATGCCAAACCTAACCTGACCTAACCTGAGAAAATGGTTATTATCACACCATTCGATATAAAACATTCTGGAATTTCAACAGTTTGAAAGAACCAGAACTTGAAAAAATTCTCAAATGATTTCTTTGACCCCATGTTTCCATATAAGACATATGTTAGTTAATACCATAATTACAGCAACGCCACTGGTAATATTTTTAGTAATTTTATTTTTAAGATCACAGATGATGGATGTCAGATTTCTATGAACAAGAATGACAGAAATATTTATCGCGTGTGGAAGCAGAATAAAACGCCTTATGTGAACATTGAGGAAAAATATTGATATATAAAATATTTATGAATATTAATTATTGATGAAACGCCGTGACATTTTTGAAAGCTTCACAGGATATATTGGATTTGCAGCGTATTTCTGTATTTCTTTCACATATTATCAACGACGATTACACCATAGGTAATGGCTTCCATACACAAATAGTATTCTATTCCATCCGAATTTCCCTGACATTCCCTGGCTTTCCAGCCGCACCTTGTCCAGTTTATCGAGCTAAATTTCTACATGTAAAATCCTGATGGTCTTGTTAACCTTTCCCATTTCTTGGGCAGCCCCTATTCGACAAATTGCTCTCTTGTGGGCCGCAACTTTTCGTCCACGAAATATTTCGTTGTTACAGCCCGCATATCTCAAAATTGACCAGTGTGAAAATTCAATTTTAAAAAATTTCATGGAGTTCGAGGCATTTTATAAATCTATATATTGACCAGGGGCTTCAATTTGTCAAGCTCGTCTGTATTTCCGCCATCCTCTGGGACCTGGGGCGATATCCAGGATAGAAAAATAGTTATTTTCGTCATTTTATTGGGGCAAAATTTTCGCTTTTCCATCGAAAAAAGTACGACATAATCACGCTCCACCATTTTCCGGCTTAAACTTGCATTCGTAGTCGTTTGATATTCCCCGATGTCCTCGCACACATTCCGTTGTGAGCAATAAACTAGAGCAATTTGAAATTGTAACTACCTGTACTAAAATCCCAAATGTCTTTTCTTCCATTCAGTTAGGAGTCTTGTGCGACCGGGCTATTCATAAATAGCGCATTTGCAAATTGGCCTTAATTTTACAGGCGAGCAACAGAAAATTCCATGTTTTTAAAGTAGAGGATACGCAGAAAAGATATGAGAAAATTCAACAGAACATCTCACAACAAGCCCTAAGTAAACAAGCAAGAAATGCTTTTTTTGCCCATTTATTCATTCCAAGGAACCGTTCTGTATTCATCATGCTTTGGCTATCATTTCACAAATACGAAGGAAAACCACGTATTATTTGAAATACGAAGCTCGTGCGTTATACTGCCTGCTTAATTAGTTCAGAAATTCAACTTGACACGTTGCGATTCAATTGCGTTGACGCGACATGACGCAAATGTACGTGTTGTGCGCATAAATTGTGAGACATTCCCAAAGGACACGTCAGAAACTACTTTGCCAAATTTGGTCAAACTGTGCATGAATGCATTAAAAATAAGTTTGCATTGTTGTTGTTGGAATACTGAGTAATAAGAAAAATCGATCAGGATGTATATGTATACTGGATTTCCGTGTCCAAGTGCATTACTTTTCAATGACTCTTCAATGACCTTAGTTGTTTTCAGAGCATGGAGACGTTCAACATCATTTCTGACACTTGTCAACTTTTACACACACACCACCCTTCAAGTGATGACATAATCAATGGCTGACAATATTTCGACTTGAGCGAAATGTATCAAGATCCAAAATAATGGATTTTAGTCAATGGATTTTTTTCAGTCTTATCAAAGTATGACGATTGTCTTAAAATGTCAACGAAGTTAATCAAAGCAAACATGTCATGAGCCTTACGTTGATTTCATTGACTTCCACGATTCAATGACTTCCACGGTTGGTAACCACCTACTGTATGAATGGGTTGTTTTAGCGGTATATTTGGTGATAGTG
>JAQFYZ010001376.1:0-24316 GCA_034695085.1 Cylindroiulus punctatus | reverse complement strand
ACATTCTACAAGGTAGGCAGGATTTTGAGCGTCTTTATTTATTTATTAAAGCAAAAGTACGGAACAAATTTTGCATGCTTTTGCATGATGGAAATATTATGCAGGGTGTCCGAAAATTACCACGCATTTTCAATGGACCTCGTAATCAGCCTTAAGGGAGGAGTTTATTGTCTTTGCACGCTCGCAAAATACCTTGTTTACTGTGTTCTCCAAGGAGTCTGGCTGGTTGATTTGGAAGCAGAGCAGAAACACTTTGGCATCTTTATAGGCCAGCGGTCTCACTGTATCGTACGCTGGAGAACCTGGTTGGAAAGACAGAAAAATGGGCAACACGTTAAATCAATAGCAACACATTTGGCGGAGTCTCCTCGCGAAAAAATGGTGTTCTCGAAGATTGCCTATGATTTGGAGAGTGTGTAACACTTGGGCTCCAATTCTGGCAAAGCACACGTGCGACTAAGCACTGCTTAGCGGATCAATAGACATGATGGATATGCTGGGCCAGGAATGTGCATTCTCTGAAAGTTGTCTCCTCAGCTGATTCTAGCCCTCGTTTCTATGCCGAAGAAATAAAATCTGCATATTTCACTTTGATTTAGTGCTGGTCAGGGGGATGCGCGAGCCAATGCAATTACACGCTCGGTGCACACGCCATTTTTACCAAGCCCTAAATAATATTTGTGCAAATTGTTGCCATGCACGAATTATTTCTGCATGAAGCGAATACATCACGAAAAGGTTGAAAGTCAAGGCTCTAATTCATTTGTTGGTGCATGCAACACTGCGAGAACACTTTTCAAATTATGCAGAACCACGTTTTGAATATTTCCTCTCCTATTCATTTAAAACCCTGATTGCATGGTTCAGCAATTATTGGTGTATTTTTACGAGACCTCATTTGAGTATAACATGGTGTGTGAATAAAGGGTTTGCATCAACCAGTGGTTATGTATGTTATATCAAAATTGCGATTATCTTCTTTCAAAGTGTGATTCGGAAATGCATTTCCAACACAATTTTGCTCAAATATGGAAAAACAATATGTGTGCTTTGAACTATCGACATTGCCTTCCTAAAATTTGGCTGACCGAAATTTGGCCGCCTGGTTCATGTAAATGAAATTCTGCTAGGCGTTTGGGAATTCTTGGAAATTATTAAGCCCTTTGCAAGTGCACGGAATCCAGTGCAATCTAGTTATTTTAATTAAATGGATCTTGAAATACGGCTGTGCCAAGCCTCTGGGAAATTCGGGGCTCCCCGGCGATGTTCTAATGCAGTTAATATTTCATTTTCACATCCCTTCGTTTTCCATTTGCCTGCTTCGTTTGATGGAGTTCCACCAACTGAATGCCGTATGGATTTTCACTTACAAAATGTTTTTATTTGATGTTAAAAGTAGCAAATATCAGGCGAGATAAAGGCTGCCTGAACGCTGCTGTTGGCACGTTACAAGGTGTTGAAAAGCTGAATTACAGAAATTAACTAAATTGCAAAGAAACCTTGGTTCTAATGAATTAATAAAGGTACATTCGTTGTGTTTTATTAGTAGAGCTAGGGGCCACTTGATCCTCAACTGCGTGCCCAATGCGCACCCAATAAAATATGACAAGAGCATGAATGAGCAAATTAATTTAATTCAAGTGAATTCATATGCGCATGCATTTGAGCAATGAAATGATAAAGGAACAAAATGTTACCATGGCAATGAATTAAGCACGAACCAAATAGTTAAAAATAGACTTCGTCTTGCCCAACGATAGATACATGTACATGTATATGTCGAAGAGCATCATCAAAATGAGTCGCTTTTTTATTACAAAGGTATGTCATCAATATTGCCACAGTCGCTGTAGACCCTAATGCAATCAGTTGAAGACATTGAAATTCAGTACGAGCAGTACAAATATTAATATGGTCCCCCAGAGATCCTTAAATAAGTCTAGCTGCTGCATAGCGCTTGCTATCTCCCTATTTTTTAACAAGCAATCAATTTCTAAGGAAATAGTTTGTTGTATTAAGTCTTTCAAGATGATGAAAAAATACTATCTACATGTATAGCTATCTGCACGTGATTTCTGACCACATATATTGAATAAGACTAAAACGCACTATGTTTACATGCAAGCGTAACTCGCCTTACACCAAGAGTCTTTCATTTGGGTTCACCTCAACTGATACTCACAGCTATCTCTCAAATTCATCAAGTCCTCACACTCCTCATTTTTCTGAAATTGGGCCCTGATGGTGAGATGTTGTAAAAAGCCAAAATTCTTTGCTTCATAAAGAGCAGCGCGGATTTTGGGGGATGCTAAATGTCTGTACGTAAACTTAGTGTAAGAGTACATGTACTGTATAACAAAAATGATATTGCGATTGATATAAAACTTGCAGATTTTACAGTGTTTAATCAAATTCGAAGGCAATATTCGGGGGAAAAAAATACTTCAATTGTCAAATGACTATTGGGACCCATGAACTTTTTTTTAAACACAATTGCTTTAGAGTGCACTTGCTCCCACCAGCCGCCGTTTGGTATTCATGCGAAATCCCATGATTAATTACCCATATAGTCCCCGTTTCGGTAAATAATTTATTTATTCCCATGATGATTGGGTCCCCCACGATTAAATTTGCAGAGCAGCATGGATATTTTCTACTGTCTTATCCTACGTAGAATTATAGTTTCCGTGTCATGCAAGAACATTAAATCCTGCCACTAAGATTAATGATGGCGAGCATCAGTAGATCTTCGTTTAGGCTGAACCAGAAAGATGCCGCCCTTTATCAAAAGAAAACATACAGGTCTTTTGGGAACGCATTTTGCTCGAGTCAAAATACATTAAATGCTCACCTAACCAACATTTATATTGATCATGCTTATGATCGCTTCCTAGTTTCATTTGCCGCTTTGCTCGGTCCATTCATTCATTCCATGCTTGCGTATGCAAATCTGGAGTAGTAATGACTTAAGGCGACATTATCAGTCATTGTTGATAGCTTACATAAATTTTGTTATTTCGTATCCCTTTGCAAATGCACGTGTATGTACACTGCATTCATTGCGTATGACAACTGCAAATGGGAAACGAGCAGACCGAATTTATGACAAAAAAGGTTTCAGACAAAATTTAGAATTTAGGTGTCGTTGACAAATGACACAATATTACTCGCCATAAGATGGGAAATGATTTTAAACGTTACTTTATTGTGACTCACCCTGTAGTTTGCGGTCACACCATAATGGGCGTAATGTTGCCATAACTTGGCCAGCTTATCAACCCTTTCATTCTTGAGTGTTTGAGAAAGGGAACTGAGGTTGGTATCCTTGTTAACCTCCTGGTTATTGACAAATTGCTCATATGCCCAAAGACATGTTTATTTATGATTGGTTCTCTGCTCACGTCTCTATTTGCCAACGATGAAGGCAAAAAAGTGGAACATGTCACACACTCTACGCCCCCAAAACGATATTATATTATAGATGATGTAATAAAGCCTTGATTTAATTTACTGATAACGAATGTTACAGCCATTTGAACGTGCTGTTCATTTATATAAAATACTGTAACGTCCCACTCCAGCAATGTACTCAAATGTAATGTGCAATTTGAAGCGCTTACTTCTGTCCAACTTGTCGTTACATTTCCAGCTACGTTGCCCATATTTTAATGCAATTAGGAGATAGAGTATTTATCTTTCTCATTATACTGTATGCTGCTGCTACTACTATTCTATGCGTGCAAAGCGTTTTTCCTACTTCTGCTTATGTTACTATATTTGCAGGCATGTCGCGTGGATACATGTGGCTGCATGCACGTAATATGGATTATGGCACCAGTTTTCAACTCCTATTTTTTTCCTTAGTTTTCAACTCATTTCGTTACACGGAGGTAAAAAATTGTGTTTGGCACAAGGACTCGAATTAACAATTTATTAGCAATGTAGGTGTGGAGGGGGTAAAAGTTTGTAACCAGAGCCCCGGCAACTATTATGGCCAGAAACATATGACTCCACTTGTGAAATAGCCAAAATGTGATACACATTAATGGCGTACGAATAAAAATATTTCATGACAAAACCTGATGGGATAAGTGAGAGAGGGCAATTTGAAAGAAATGATTACCCCTGTAGAAGGCACACCAGCATGACGCCATTGCAGGGTACTGAGTTGAATTGAATTAATACAGAACAGGCAAATTTACGTATTATCGTTAATCTGATGCCTCGTTTTCCAGTCAATTTTGTGCTGAATTACACAGACTATATTTGTTGGCCAGAACCACTTGATGTAGACTTTTTTACGAGCTCGTAAATATAATTTAATTACAAAGTATATACCGTGTGATGTTTCATTATGCAAAAATATGATTGGATTTTTGGCATCATTTTAAGTAATCTTCTTCGTATGAATTTCATTACATTCCAGCGTCTCTAACCGCCATGCAAAAGTTGCATCTGGAAACTGTGCATAAATCAAAGCGTGAATTTCGGTTTTCGTTAACGTTTATCTTTTAATTGCACGCATTTAGGGGTGTAGGCTTACATCCAGTCCTGGTGCATTTTCGGGAATATGCGAGTCATGCTTAATATTAAATAAAGTTTAAGCATATCGAGCGTTGAAGCGAGGAGGCGTATCTTTGAAAGTGAACAGAAGGGGGATTTTTTATTGTTTAACGAAGCAGTTATAATGAATTATTAATTTATGAAAAATACTTTTGCATATCGCTTTGTCTTGCGCAATTTCTTCCAGCGGGTTCCAACTGGAGCTGCAATGACTAAGCAACCTTAAACCCTATAATCTACATTCTCTTACGCTTGTAATAATAATGACTTTACAGTAAAATTATCGGCAATGATTAAAGGAAACACGTCAAAATGTAATCCGAGCTTACAGCTCTATTTGGAACGTGGGTTTTGTTCCATTTCAAAAGTTTGCAGTGTTACCTTCTGATATTAAAACTAGTCTCATCGATTTTGTCATTTAAAAAAGCAGGCAGTTAGGATTACACGATCTGTAATTTTCATACGAAAAAAATATATGCTGGCAACGATCATTATAATGTATTTCTGAAATTTTTTGAAAAAATTCGAAAGCAGCTAGATATTTTCTCATCTTCAACATGTATTTTCATGTTTACGAAAAAAAAGCAAACTACTGACGTATTTATTTCTCATATCCATTGTCTACCACAGCGCTCTACTTGTTCTTCTACATGTAGGTTTGATTTCAAACTATAGCAGTCATGTTACATACCTGTATTAATCAATTTTAGAAGGCCGTTTCGGGATAAGCGTTTGCTTTTGGATAACTGAGTACAATGTATGACGTATTGATTTACGACATCATTACATTATTAACTGCACACACATATTACACTATACTACACATGACCACTATGTCGATGAGATGAACATGTGCTAAATTAGGATTACTAATTCATGCATTATTATATTTAATATTTGAGAACTTTTCTATTGTAAGCTCGCTGGGATTAATCAGATCGTGTATTTTTTTCTTGCTGTAAAATACAGGTTAAATATAACTGGATATTTGTCATTAATTAAAAATTTTCATTTTTGCGCAGGTTCCTCGAACATAATTCCAGTTCTTGGTTGTTGGACGAATAACAACAATTCATGTACGAACCCAGTTCTGTATCTCTCTAGTAGTGTACAGTCGTGCTATCACTTTAACATTGGAATTTGTTATATGGGTGAGTTTTTCAGAATCTATTTAACAGTTCTTATTGTTATTGACGCTAAAAAAATTGCGATTGTAGTCTGTAGTGATGCATTGATGCGTGTATTGTAGTTTATGAGGCGCATAATTAGTTTTTCTTTGACAATTTCGTCATCATCGCCTTTAATGTGGCAACCACAATTAAGTCGATGTAATTAATATCTTAGCCTACTTGAGGGGTGCATTCACAGGCACCTTTGGTTAACTGTGAGTGGATGCAATAATCGCATCAGACATAAATCTCGTGATAATCTTCAGCCCGTACTTACATTATGTATTTGGCCCATTACCAAACCCGACAAAAGATGCAGGAAGAATGAAATTTAATAGCAATCGATATTGCGCCGCTCAAGGAGCCTTGGCTTCATAAATTGAGCTTGCGTTTCCACGCACCTCTATTTATTTCCCTCAATGTCTCGTTATGGTACTTAAACTCATTCTCATTCAAGATTTCCCTTCGCGTTTACGGCTTCTTTAGCGTGTCAGGACTTGTTTTCTTATGAATTTATGATAACCCAATGCGAACTGTTCATAGACACCGACATGCAAATTCTTCCCTTAAACGCTCTCTACAACCGTGCGGTGAAGACATGGACAAACCAAGAAGTGCTTGTGCTTTCTCAAATGACTTGCAATGCATTTTTTCCCTCTATACTCCCTGGCAGCTCCTTTTTGGTGCATCTAAATCCCAAATGATTGAATTTACATTTCTTGTGTGCAGTTTTGGTATATGATTGGCGACTTGCATTTCAATAAGATCATCAATGTTGCGAATCTGGTCATGCCCCATTTAGTTCATTATGTTCATTTAATGTTGTTTGCATTAAGCATGGAGAAAATAACCCTGCTTCCACCTACTTTAATGAAGATTGTTAGGTTTAGCTTACTGATCAAGTAGATTGACTTTACTTTGGCAACAAAAATCCTTTTGAAATCAAGTTTCTAATTTTTGATGGATACGACATGAATAGCAGTGCATTGGACAGGTGGTCTTATCTATGCATTGATGCATTATAGAGAAGAAGCTTTGCAGTTAAGCCAAAGTTTTTAGCCTTTAACCAAAGTGCACTCAGCACTTTTTGTTTATCACGTTAAAAACACCCTTCTTGGTTGGAGCCGAAGCCTAAATGATTTTACGTATTCACATAGTCATCCAGTGGTCGTTTGTAAAATGCTTAGGTCGCGTTATGGCGCAATATTGGGAAAATTGTAGGTAAACGCATGCCAGACATTAATATGGAGGATATATCCTTAGCGCGTAAACCTTACGAACCACAAGAATTTTCCTTAAAATTAATTGAAGGGACATGATACAAGCGTTTGAACCCACAAGCAATGTGACTATTTCCATATTTTCAAATTTTTGCTGCCTTCTGTCAGCGGCATGCGAAAGTTTTTATATTCAACATTTTTTCTTACAACAATTTGGCATCTGTGGAATCCATTTTTGCACGTAACTCAAAAAATGAAAACACCACTAACAACTTTCAACCCTTTCATTACATGCAGTCCGTTAAATTAATTTGATAGTCCAACAATGGATTAATTGAGTCTGCCTTCATATTGAAGATTTTAAGACATGCAACTTCTCCTTAAGTTGGCTTCCCCTAACTGCTCGTATGGTGGCAGTGATTGCCCGGCTGTAGGGTTAAACAAAATGCACAAAAAGAAAATCGTAAAAGTGATAAATTGTCGAGAACTAAAAACAAATTTGATACTAATTGCATTTACAAGACTATTAACGGAATGCTGCTGAGGCATCATCATCGTAAAGCCTACATCACTGTATCAAGTTTGAGTTACAGTCATATAATAGAGCAGAGCATAGGCAATCCCCCTTATACTGATATTCCACGATGTTGAAATAAATGGATAATGAGTTGACTTCACTTTTGAGGTCTGTAAACATTTTGTCGATTGAGTCATTGTAAACGCATCAGTTTCAACACCGAGCATTCACGTTAATCTCAGAATGGCATTCACTTTAATTTTTCTAGGTAATGTTGTACTAACATTCCTCGACCACTCAACATGTTCTTGTTTTAACTTTGGCCTTTAAAGTTCGCTGTAGTGGAGACAGTAAGCGCAGTTGTTGTTAGCTTAACAGATTATAGGCCTATACCGGTATTGCAGAACAAGATCGAGCCTATGTACTCAATATGGTATTCTGGTCAGGTACCCGCGTGTAATTGGTATGTTGCGCCTGCAAATTTCGGCGAAGATCACATTTAAATGGGATTTACCATGAAATGCTTTTAAAGGATCTCTCGGTTCCACTGGGTCGCCAATTTGACAAATGCTTTTCACTGAGCTTAATGCGCTTTTTTCGATCTGGGTTGTTCGTTGTGTATGCTTGGCCACACATTCGCATTATGTGAGACAGAGTCAAAGATAAGCCAGCAGTGCTAAGTTATTCCGGCACCGTATAGTCAGCGGGGAGCTTTAACTGCACACATTGGACTGACTTAAGCAAATGGAATGGATGTCCACATACAAATTATTCGTAACAGATTTGCGCCTGGATGACAAAACTTTTCTAAACTTGAAATCCTAGTGTTCAGCAGACGAAAACCCATTTGGAAATGAGCCGTCTTGTCGTGCCTTTGGCAGTTCGAGCCAGACGGAATGTAAATACGCGAATGCAAATATGTAATGAAATCATTGGTCTTCATGCAGGGATTTGTCAGCATAAACGTGTGTAACGACTTTTAGAACGAGCATGACTATTACATTTCTCTGCCAAAAACGTCTGGTTATTTTTTCATCACTCAACAACATGTATTTCTCAGACAGTAAAATGCACGGTTGATGGGATAAATTATATTCCTTTGTTACGTGGCACATGATGGTGACACGTAACCATCGAATGTTCAAGACGTCTACCAGAATTTTTGGAATTAACATGATTTTGACTTATCGACACTGATAATTTGGGGAAACTAAGTTTAGGTTAAAAACTTTTGTTAATGTCATTTGCAAGTTACATTTTTAAGTGTCTTAAAGGCGTCAGTTATCTGTGATGTGTAAGAATTCGTGACTATAAGCATTCTTTATAGCACTCTATTTTAAGGATGATTTCAAGAAGTTTCAAAAAGTGCTTTATTTTTAAGCGGAACATTGTTTACTTCAAAGTTTTAAGCACTGAACCAAACAATGCACTAAATTCAGCATCCTTTAAGGCCACGCAAGCCCATTTCTTTCAGAGAAATTGCCTTTATAAATAATTTTGAAAGAGACCTGGTAGATGTAATTGCAATTAAGACGATACTATTCTGTAAAAGATTTCCGGATGCTGTTTTCAAATGACCTTCCATGCTCAAGAATTGCACCCATGCCTGGCAATTTCAATAGCACATATTCTTAGTTCCAAGCTATCAGTGCGTGCATGTATATGCTATTTCTTGCGCTTACGAGCAATTTGCAATGTTATTCTTCATAATAGGATTTAATATGGTGAAAATGAGAAAGCTGGATGCACTTTTATGACTTCTTGCGCGCCTGTAATATTTCACTCCCAAGAAGGCCTATGTTTAGTATCGGAGGCGTAATAAAATTAGTTTGTTTCATATTGTCTGTGCTGCACAGGGTACATGGCAATGGGTAGAAAGAATATACAGGGACGGTCTGTGGACGTACAGAAGCAGTGTAATTCGATTAACCTAAGTCTGGATCGTTTTATGGCACATTTACAAATTTCTAGAAAGTAAATTTCCAAGAATCTAGAATTCAGCCTTCAAAATGATTCATAGGCACATAAAGCCTCATAGATTATGCGGGTTAAGAAGAGATTATGCATTAATTTATAAGTAGGATTTACTTGGAAAGTAAGAGCCACTAATGAAGAAATACCATTTGCAACCATTTGAAAAAATACTATTTGCAGCAGAGGCAGATTTACAAGGGTGTCCAGCAGTTATTTGCTTACATTTTTGGAAAGGGTGAAGGGGATGGGGGTGATAGGGTGGAGAGAAAAACGCCATTGAACTAAACATGAGTATTGAATTTGTGTGGAATTGTCATAATCTGTTTTAGAAAAATTAATAATACCAGACGACATTTTTTTTAAATAATAATTTCAACAGATTGGTTTAGTCTGCATTTCCCAAAATAGACTACTATAAAAGCAAGTCTGGGAATGCCAAGAGCGAACTATTTAGAATCACAATATCACGAATGATAATTTTTGCCCACATTTTTGTGAAAATGATCGATTTGACACATCTGTACGAAAAATAAGTAACGCCATATGCAAACATCTTGAAAAATTACCAGAATTATGTTTAGGTCGCGTTATCACACACAGGGTTGCCAAGTAACTTGATAATTAATGCGCGAAATTTATAGGAAAATGTTGTTCACAAATGATGAATTTAGCAAACAGTTTCACACAATCTGGTGATCCCCAAGTGCAGCACTGATTTGTAGAGAAAAAAATAAGCTTCTCCAGACCCACCCTGTATGCTTGGCACCTTTCAGCCAGTATTATCCACACTGCATTTGTAATTGACTTGCACTCAAATTATTCAGCCCTGAAGTATTTTAAGCACTCTGCGAAAATGCGTCTTTTTAAGCTTCTGTCGTGCACTCGCTCATAACCCCAAGGATAAAAAATTTCATTCGAGGCTGTTTCCCTATTCCTCCTTTATGGCAATTCCAAATGTATGCAACCCAATTTTTTTTTCACGGTTGCCAATTTTATTTCCTCGAAAATGATATTACCCAGTGTGTTCACGTTGACATAAATAAAAAAAGGTTCCGAACTGGAATGCTGATATTTGGCATAGAAGGCGCCCATAGAGCGTAATACGTAATGCGAATGTGTTTACGCCGCGGCGGTAGAAGTGATATGAAAAATGGTAAAAACAAACTTCGTTTCCTTCACGGCTACAAGTGATGGAAATGTCAGCTAAATCAACACCCAGCTCGCATTAGCTTTCGTTGGGACCCTCTTTTACGAGAAATCCAACTGAGCGAAAATCAGAAGGGGGAAATACGAACCACTTATGAAAAAATACGAGTTTCCAAGAAATAAATTGCTGACAAGAAGACGAGCCAAAGAATATCATACGTTTTCACAGCTCGCCCATTCTGTCGTCACCCAGTAAACGCCCTTGCCCTCTGAAGATCTCTTCACTTCACAGAGAAGTTTAGGGATGGTGAAGACTGGGTGAAAAGGAGGCGCAAACAAACTGACAAAAAACTTGTTGGACCAACAGTTTCAATGAGAGTAGCCAGATTGTGAAAGAATCCAGCCATCCAGTGGTGACTGAGTGAACATACATCACACAACTGGAATTAACTCATGTAAATCGCATTTGTTCAGTTATATTCACAATGACCTATGGCAATTTATAAACACTCCAAGTTTGTTTCAACAGTGTTTCACATTGCCACCACTTATAATATGGTGCCACGTACTCCTCGTCATAGAACCCATGTGCCCTCTTTAATCATCAACTATCATATCAACACTACTATCAATAATACGATTGAAATACTGTATTAAATTCAGTTGAATGCGCCACGGTCAGCACTTTAGATACCATGGGGTGAGAGTATTTACCGAAGTACGAAAATTTTACAGCAAAATTGTAGCAAAATCTAAGGAATATTAAAAGCTAAATCAACATTACTATCAATAGTACGATTGAAATACTGCATTCAATTCAATTGAATACGCCACAGTCAGCACTTAAGATACCATGAGGTGAGAGTATTTACCAAAGTACGAACATTTTACAGCAAAATTGAATCAAATCTAAGGAATATTAAAAGCTAAATCAACACTTCTATCATAAGTACGATTGAAATACTGCATTCAATTCAATTGAATACGCCACAGTTAGCACTTGAGATACCATGGGGTGAGAGTATTTACCAAAGTACGAAAATTGTACAGCAAAATTGTAGCAAAAACTAAGGAATAATTAAATCTAAATGAATCTAGAGTTGACATATTCCAATTTTTCTTGGGAGACAATTTTTTGTAACGGGGTTTTAATCTGCTTGTTGTTCAGACATGTTTTCGTTACAATATAACAGCGGCATACTGTTTGGTCGAGTGCTTCTTTGCTTTTAATAACCGATCTAATGTCAAACAAGGGTTCATGTTAACATTCAAGCGGTTGATAGGAATGTTAACGTTGGTGACATTCTCGGGCCACTCCGCAAGCTTAATCCCAAATTGAATATTGACGCTGAAGCTAGATTTCGAGTGTGTGATCAAAATATTAATCGCAAACATCCATTCTTTCATCACTCGGTCGCGAATTTTATATCATGCCTTTGAGGTCAAGCACGCCTTGCCACAATTGTGTCATCATGAAAGATTTGCTGTTGAAGCTTCCGACTATAGTGTACTGTATGTCTTCCAACTTTGCTCATACGCTAGGATATTGAGTTTAACAGTCGTTGCGTGCAATCTGTTAATTTGAAATCGAGAACATGTCCCAGAGCTGAGGCCTCTATAATCAGGACGCGGAGAGTCATTTCCAAAAGGATGGAAAACTGTCTGGGCCAATTAATTAACCATCGTTCCGTTGGTAGACTAGCGGATAAATTTCCCATTAAAGATTAACATCGATGCCAACTTCATTTGACCGACCATTCCCAGGACGATAGTCTGGAACAATTATGTCCGTGCCATCCCTACCACATAGTCCACTGGCGATAAGTCCTTGCATAATGGCACCATGGACCACATGGACGTTGGACGATGGTGTAGGGAACAGGCATGCATTTTCAGCTTATTTACTGCATGACGTTACCGTTGCTATAGGGAAAGGATAAGGATTTACTCAGGATGTCGCGACCAATTTCCGCATTAAACTTTTGATTAATTACCAGCACAACGTAGACCGCTTGAATCATTGAAAATCGATGGTATCGTGGTATCGGTAATAAAATTCTATGCAAGCTTTTTAAAAGCAAGGGACCTTGGATGCTAATTATAGAAACACTAGCACGATACGACCTCGAAGGACTATTTCACTCTGAAATTAATATGAAACTAATGCTGTTGTCCTTTTATTGGTATAGTATTGAATTGATTGTAATGGTCTAGGAAGCACTAAATATTGTTTAAAATGTTATCGGTATAAGCTGAACGCCTATAAATGCGAATTGAAGCTTATATACATGTACTCTCGTACACTGT
Organism: Cylindroiulus punctatus; assembly: GCA_034695085.1. Classification (NCBI taxonomy): domain Eukaryota; kingdom Metazoa; phylum Arthropoda; class Diplopoda; order Julida; family Julidae; genus Cylindroiulus; species Cylindroiulus punctatus. Next base: position 11,420 of record JAQFYZ010001376.1, on the reverse strand, counting down.
ATACAGTATAATGAACTTGGGTATAAGCTATCAGATCGGTATTTTCCTACTTGGGTAATAATATCTGCTCTAAATGTGCAAAAATATTTATATTTCAACCCTACGTTTTACCGAAGCTGCCTAACCGCCAGGCAATCATTACTAATTCGACAATAATAATAAAATAAATAATAATTAATAATAATTATTTCGACACATTTTCGGGATTTTAAAACCCTCTTAGCGATGACATAATCTTGTAAGTTATGCATTGACAAAAAAAAATTCGAATTGAGATTTGTTTGTCAAACTTGAGCATAAATGATGGGTTTTAGTTCAATGTTTTATAACAGAGCAAAGCAATGGTTTGATCACCCATACGACATTTTTAAATAGGGTTCTACTGCAGCTAGTATTGCTAATATTTGATCATTTTTTCCGAGTTTCCTCATCACACTCAGTTCCTTTAATTACCTGCATGATCTGAAACCCTCAACGTGTATTAAATTCGAATCTGAATTCGTTCATGTCAACCGTAAAGAGTCATGCACACTGTCTATTGAGCACATGATGTCCTTTGAATGAAGTGCTCTTCTACGCTCGGTGGAAAGCTCATAAAGTCACGTTATATTGTTTCACTATGGTTTGTTTCATCAATTCCATGCGGTGAATGCGTATGCTTTATTAAAACTCATCCTTTGGGGCAAATTGTTTACTGCCCATGACTGTTATACTGCATGGCCCATACGGTAGCTTCCCAACATTTTTATGTTTTGGAGGAAAATTTTCTCAAATTTGCGAAATTATCAAAATTCAAATTCGGAAAAATCGTTGTTGATGCTCCTGTTTCTGCATGTTTTGAAGGACGATGACGCTGCTGTAACCGACATTGAAAATGCTGCAGCTTAATGCGCGCCCTAATCAAACTGATTGGATTAATCAATTTTATTATCCGTATGAAGTTGTAAGTTGGCTCCAACCTCATTTGAAACGTGGTTCGGCAAATCGGGTTAACTCGGCTGGCACTTTTCAGTATACCGCCCAAAGTGAAATCCAATTATGGACTCCAATCATGGATTTTTTTTAGTAGTTTTCGGATATATAGCAGTTTGGATGGGAAAATAATAGATTTATTGTTGTCCGTTCGCCCACGCTTTTCACCAGCATTATAAAATCTCAGTGGCATCTTGACATGCCTTATCTTTATGACGAAATAGCATTGATGTACCTTGAACTGTATAGTGTGAAGATTCTGCCTCGTATACATGTACATGTATATCTTAGAGGAAATTGGGCCCCAGCCATCTTGTTCTGACCTAAATTTTTATCGCTGTGGAAAATGTATGAATATGATGGCACATTTGAGATACTGATCTTTATAGGCTATTCTCTTTATTTAAGCTGTAAACACACGGTGCATACATTTGAATTCGATGAATGTTTCATACATGTATATGTACACCAAATGTCTGGAATCGTGCAGCAAGATGCATTAGCACATGTACCCATTATTTCTTACCTAACTACTAGGCTTACACAATATTTCATCAGAATATTGATTTTTAGTCGTCATTCTAGGCATAATGGGAATGGTTTTTGTAGCCTGATTATTTCTCTTTATAGCTCCGCTATTTTAATAACCTTAGCTGTTTATCTGATAAATAATGTTTTCTAACGATATAGGTTTACTCTTCTTCTGATTGCTCCCAATAAATAACGTCTGAATATATTCCAAGAGCCCCATTACACGTCATTATTCATTATATTTCTGAAGTAACGACCGTTGAGGCACTATAGATTAAGCTTTACGAAGGCCTATGTTAATGTTTTTTATTATGGCATAAACGATAAAGCAATTATCCTTTATATAAATAAGTGGCGAAGATGAGCTTAGAAATATACCGTATTGGCAGTTTTTAGCCCTGAGTTAGCGATGAAACTGCTGTTATAATGCTCATCTTCATTATGAAGCTAGTCTATTAATAATTGCAGATGATTATGCGGTGCTTAATTTTGTTGAAATATAAATCGATAATTACGAGCGTAAATATCCATTTATTTGTTAACAAATCGACGTTAATCGAGTGCAACTGTTCTCCAAAAATGTAAACTACTTTTGACATACATGTATCTACTGTATAGTGAAACCAACGTCTATTACAATATGGCGTATTTCTTCAGTACACATTTCAGATGATCTCGTTTCCTGAGAAAGGGAGCGCTAGATACTGTATAATTAGGCACATAAGCTGCTTATTACTTACAGTATACTATATATTCTTCGCGTTAATTTGACGCCTAAAATGCGCACACACTGTCCAATTTTTCTCAAAAGTTTCTTGAAATTACACTTGCGGCGCCTTTTGTTTCACCTCACGGGGCTCATGTGAAATGCATAAAACAAAGCCAATTGACCGGAAGTCCAAACAGAAGGTGTGCTGGCTTTTCAGAAACGAGATTTGCGCTAATATATATGTTTCTTAATGGTCGCCGAGGGTATAACGAGGATTCAGAATCCTCATTTTTTCGTTGGAACGCTTTGTGGAGTGCATGGCGATGTCTGGAGATCAGACATCTTTATGTTCATGTAGACCAAAATGCCATTAGAGATCGGGAAACGAGTGAGTGGTCAGAAGTTATTGTACAATTCAGTGGGTCGATTTTTTTTACTTTATTTCGACCGCAATTAACTCTTCGTGGCTTCCTTCGAAACTAGCTGTCTGAATGGCTGTAAGGGCAATGAAGAATTTCTATAATGATCCTCCTCATTTCCAGTTTGCAGCCATTTCCCAGAAAAGCGAGATAAAAACTCGGCATTGTGCGTGATAAATCCACGGGGGTCGGTTGGTAAACTGTATTTCATAGCGAAAGTTTGAATCGCATCATACTTCACGTGGGTATACATGTACCTAGTGTATAATCTACGACGTTTTCCCTTCTGTCCTATTCAGCATCGACATTACATACAACGGTGCTCCCAATTTTCGATGATTTACTCGCCATTTGGCCGTATCAGGCAGCCTTAAGAAATGTTTACGGAACATAAATGTTGTTTAGGGAATTTTATCCATTGCCATTTCCATGGAATTGACTTTCATAAAATATTTACTTAGTGCACGAGCAGGGCCTGGAAGTGCAATTCATATCTCTATTAAGTTCGGCGCAAGTTGGAGTGTCTCAATCATTTCTCTCGTAATATGGCTGAGCGAATTTTTGGCTGACTTGGGAGAATGGCCCCTAATGGCTCGCCATCTCGTATATCACCAAATGGGCTTGGTAGAAATTCACGGAATAGGGACCACTTTGTCATTGATATTGTCATTAAAATGACTGATGGTGTGTGATGGACGATTTCGATAACTCACCAAAATGCATACATGTATCAATGTATATTTTTGAAATTTTCGCTGAGTCAAAGGTCTTGCTTGCAATGTACATTTACTCATCTTATTACTGCTTGATTGCGTGCATGCTATCACTACGCCTGCTACTCAAAATTGTTAGTTAATCGTACATCATATACTCCAAGAAATATTGAAGCAACCGAATGGAAGTTTGGAACTGCCATCATTTTTTACTTTTCACTATTCATGCTCAAGATAGCTTTTATGTGCAATGTATACATGGTCTTATGCTGAAGTCGCCGCAGAAAATGGTTATATTATCTTATAAGATTGTCACATATGACTGCATACAAAGCCATATACATGTATGTACATGTGCACTGTATGGCAAATGTGTTAAAGACTTAAGGCTCATTGAAAGTGCGTTGTGACTTAGGGGACACCCTGCACAAAATTGCGAACCACAATTTCTCCTTTCCTGATCAACATATTAAAATATTTTTGTTGTTGTAAACATTAAGAGGGACTTGCGTTTTATTGGATGTGCTATTGACAACTTGTGGAAATGCATATGATATTAATAAAAACGTTAATTATATGTTTGACTTTTTATTTTGCTTTATGAGCGATAGATAGCAGCACCTGCCGTCTGAATGGGAATATAAGATCTAGCATTTTGAAAAATTCGAAAAACGAAATGGCTTTTAATTTTATATTGCACAGGAACTGATTATCGATATAAACTTTGAATTAAAACATTTAGTTTCATTTGAAATTATCATATCTGTCCAAAAGTACGTAAATTCAATTGCAAAAAATCACTTCCAATAGGCCTTAATGCTAAATATTCACTAATGCTGATAGATAATGCTCATAAACAAGTAATAATAATGGAGAGCAACGGGGATGAATCTGAGGGATAACTTTAAGAAGTTCAAGTTTTCAAGATTCCTAACCAAGTAGCATTCCTTGTCTCATGACGCGAAACCCCCAACTCCTCATAGCTACATGTATATCCCTAAGATTCATCAACTCGTCACGCTCCTAATGTTTTATGAAATAGGACACAGTTATCAGTTTTCATTAAAGTAAGGTGGTCGTTGTTTCGTTTAAAAACCTCCTCACGATGAGGACACTGAGGTTGTTAAAAGGAGTCACGGCTAAGATGGAATATCTTTTAAGCCATTTATGTTTTGATCGGCCTTATTGACAGAGCCTGGCTAAATCCTCTTTAATGCTATTCAATGCTTGAAAGTTTCGTGGATGGGTTTTCGTTTCAAATAACGTTCCAACGAGCTGACACACACCGGGTTGACTTTCTGTAAAGACCTGCACATTCCCACATAGATCCACACGCTTTTATTTAAACCTCAAAACAGGGTTGACAATATTGGGGCTGACAACGCATCATTGTAGCGCAGTAATATTGGGGTTTGACTTTGCACATTATCAGCTCCTACAATGGGTCCTGGCATTTTCTAGGTATTGGGTCACATTTCTTAAAGCATGTAGATTTTTTTGGTGCTAAAATTATGACATGAGCCGGCATAAAAAGTTTCCTACCAGCAGTATCCCAGACGGTGAAATTGATACGTTGTGATCCAACTTCGTAGAGGGCAGTATATCTTTCAAATCCGGTTGGAACGTAGAGCTGAAACAATAGACATCCATTATTATATCACTTCACCGCATTTACATTTGTGCAGTGGACGATTTTATCTGGAAGATGGAATTCGGTGAAGCAATCATTATCCATCTACATTTTCGATGCACACCCCATAAAAAAAACCGAATTTTAGGCTTACATTGACAAAAATTATGCGCCGTCTAAAATCCTACTTTATTTTTGCGAAATTGTTTTAATAAAGTGCTTATAAGAGTAGGTATAAATATTTCTTAACGTCTGTATCTTTTCCTTTCATTGCGCTTTCAAAATATGTGCCCATAGCAATAAAATAAGAATAAGCTGGCATTATACTGAAAAATACATTTCCACGCGGCAATATATAACAAAAGGGAAGGCGCTGAACATAATTCACTCCATGCGGATTTATTTTTGGGAAATGTATGCTTTCCTTTACACGCACAGATGCGACTGGGGCGAAATTAAATCCCATAACTCATCCATGCAGAAACTGCATCTATTGAGTCCCAAATAAATGTTAACTGTATACATTCATATGACATCATACATAAGCGTCGCAAAGCCAATAAATTAAGAGATAGTTTGCAAAGTTTTTCCATTGCCAGTGAGACTAATTTATCTCACTATACCTTCAAATTTAACCTTCTATGGATATCACAAGTATTTCTAAACCAAAAGTTAATTAATCATAAACAATGATCTATGTACACTGTTCTTACCACTGCGGCATCTATACAAATATTATGGTGATTAGTTTTTGTTATAGTTTAAATTAAGTCATTTTGCGTCAAGACTATGTTTTACTCTAGTCTTGCCAAATTGATCATAACTCAGTTTATTTCAACACCGTGTGATCATTATCACCGAGAATGAGCATTACAATGTATTATTCCTCATTATGATACTGCTACATTGCATAACTGATGCAAAAACTGTACATCTACAGGGTGATCATAAAGTCCTTCCCTCATTGCAAAAAAATATTTTTTGTTTAAAAAGTGTTCAAGTAACAATGATTAATACACTTTGGAAGACTACACTATCTTACATGAGAAAAACCCTCAAGATGACCACTGGTACCGTGTGACCAAATGGCCAACCAGTATTGAGCGCAATGTGAAATTTCATGTCTACAAAGATAATTTTTGTATTTTCTATTCTGCTTCGATGAAGTTGTAAGCTATTAAACTAAATTATGATCATATGCTGGTGCCCTCGTAAAGTAATTAAAAATATTAAATAGGATTCATAAACAGCTATACACATAAAGACGGTAATGAGGTTATGAACTTTCATTGTTGGACGGTACAATACTGTTGTTATTAATGCGAATTTATATCGGGCTGTTTTCATGCCTGAAATATTGCAATGGCATTGCTTCTTGGAAAAACGCATTGAACTTTTTTTCTGAAATGCTATACAATTATTTATTTAAAAGAATAAACATCTTTCCTCCATCCCTTTTTTATCCCATTTCATATCACGTTAGGTGCAAGAGAGATTTGCCTTAACTTCCATTCTCGCTCTACGTTTCCATATAAAATGTCGCCCTTCAATCATAAATTTGAAATATTTTATGAGGCAGTTTACATTCTTATAAGGTGCTTTCGCGTTTTATGATGCATGCAAGCACTGCCTTCTATAGCTTGGGGAAGCAATGTTTGATATAGTTATTTGCGAAGGTTTTTGAGATGCATCATGTTTACTTATGCAAGATGATGTTTATGCACCATTTCCAGTCAATATGTGCGACCCACTTGCTCAATAACACAACAGTTGTCAGTCACCCATGCACGCCTGTCAAGCAGCTACATGGATGGGCTTCGAAGTTATATCAATACTGACGTACAGTGTATAAGTTAACCTCGTGACCCGAGGAAAACAATCGAAAATTTGAAAGTATCAAGCAGCAACAACCATGCGCCCAATGATCTGAAATATTTCACATTTTTATGATAACGTTTCCAGGTGAAAGTCATAATTATATGGTCTGCATGGTGTTGAATATGCCATATACAGTATGACCATGTGTGAGCTATTTATGACCATGAACAAGACAATTTATGCATGCCATAAAATGGAAATCATCATACCAGAGAACATTATTAATTAAGTCCTAACTATAGATATACGGTCACAAATATGGCCGATGTTACATGATTTAAACAGGTGGCTTATTACAGGAGCATGTGTGGAATGGCTGGTCTCAAGAAAACAATTGTTTAGCTTGAAAATTGCATAAAGTTGGGTATGAATGCTAGATTTCGTTTGATTCTCAAAAAAATTACAACTTAATGATATCAATAAATATTTTTAATTAAGCATTACAGCATTCTAATAGTGACTTCTGTTATTTTATTTTGTACTCTAGTTTATTGCTGTTAGGTTCACTTTACCTAATTTACATGTGCCAATATTTGTGAAGTGTAATGTAACACTGATGTTAGGAATGGACATGTATGACCAGACATGCATAGATATCATCTTGTGCATGGCCATTGTCCAAGTACATTGCATGTGTTGACCTGTATGAAACTTTATACAGTGCACAGTACATGTGTATGTACTGTGTATATACAGGTACATATCACTACATATACAATTAGCCCTTTAGGACTGACCTTAACGAGAACTACAGGCCCATATGGCATAGCCCATGTTAACTTTTTCCACCCTGGATATGAAAATAAACTTTGTAACTGACTGAAAAGCATTTCATTTAGTTTTAATCATTGTTGTTATTGCTGTGTTTGAATACGAATAGGCTAGTCTCATAATCCTACTTGTACATGTATTAGACGTTTTTGCATTTATCAGCTATGGCAGCTATGGCACATAGAAAATCTTCTGAAGTTTAATTTCCTTTTTCGGAAATTCTTTCTCTTCCCTTTTGCTGAGCCAGAACAGAGGCAAGGGTTCCCTCGTGATGCAAATTGCCTACTTTCGTTATCTTAAATCACTTTACACTATTTAACATCGAATCTAAAAAACTATTGGTCTTGATGTCTCAGTTGGCACACGATTCTGCTCGGATCTGCGTTCGCTACATTGCTTTCTATTTATTTACATGTCCTATCAGACCTCGGAAGTAATTTCCGGTGCAGAAAGACAAAGTTGAATCAATATCTTCTTTTCGAGCAAATATTCGTGGTAGTGGTCACTCGTGTTCTCTTTCGTGAATGGGAAGGGCTTAGAGCTTCGCATTATTAGTTTTGATACCCTATCGAATTGCCATCTCTCATCAGCAAACTGTCTACTAGATTTAACAATACTTCGGCGACGTATTGGGCTTTATGAAAGTTCATTCCAGAAGCAGGCTGCATTATGCCACATGTTATTACATGCAAACGTTGTTTTGTAGCCAGGGAATATTAAAATGACCAAAATATCTTATGCTTGCAAAATAATGCTGGAAGGGCTATCAGTTTTCACTAAATCGAAATTTGAAGCCTGGATGTATTCATGGTATATTGCATATTGCCAGTCGGTCACCATCTCTTTATTCCGTTCAGCGTATTGAATATAAGTATATCGAATTTAATATAATGTCAAAAGCTTTGAAAACATTACACGCTCGTAGGTAAGAAAGACGTAGAATTTGAAACGAGACCGCTTGCACTCTTGTAGTCATAGGTTCTAAATTTAGAAACCAAACCATCATAGGTTGAGGTAAAAAATCTTTTAATCATAATGTGCACAAGCAGATTTTTAGATACTTCAATCTAAGTGCATGCGTTCTTTATGTAAATCTGTTTAAACACCTTAATTGACGTGAGGATATATTCTTGATTTGAGACTCGACATGAAGATAGTTTGTTTCAAGGTACCTTAAATCAAGCAAGTTGGAATCGCTGCGGATAGCATGTAAACAGTTTTAACAGCATTAGCTTGAGATGATGTGGGCATAACGCTAAAGTGGTATTTACTACCAATTTTTCAAGAAAGGAATTGAGTTTCTTTTTCTTTTTCATCTTGCAGTAAGTTGAATATTAAAAGACATCCACTTTAATATTGAAGTGTTTCACTTCCTGTCATTTTCAGTTAAATATTCTTGGAAAGAGTATTACTATAAAAATGGATTTCTTTTACCTCATTTGCATTTATTTACTTTCTTTGAAAGTAAATTGTTTCTTTGAATGCTAAAATGCTTCGCGTGATGCTGAGATGCCGTTTGAAATTACCCTTGGTTGTCAGTTTTCATTTTTAACTTTTCGCATGGATTTTCTGTCCTGCTGCCTATGTTCCATGTAACTCGTCATCATAATGACATTTATTAAAATTGCTTTTTTGAAATGTTAATATACGTACATATATCTGGTATCACTGCACTGCATTGCAGCATGTTACCTATCAAACTATTTTTTTTTTCTTCTTATACATGTATTTTAGCGGGGTTTAGCTGGGTTATTTTAGGAAATATCAATATCTTTCTTTGCTGAGCCTTCAGAGGCATTTTGGTTTCTTCCCTAGTAAGTTAATCAAACAGGAAGTCTTGTTCAGCTAATCGAACAGGCAGATTGAGCGTAGGAAAACAACCTATAGACATTATATCCCTTCTGGCCCAAAAATGACATTTACTTTATTATGGTGATCTTCAATTTCCAATATAATCCAAGTCATAATCCAAGATAGTTGAAATGAAAGTGTTTTCTGTCATTAAGAAACGCCACCCGAAATATTTTATGTTGTGAAATTAATTTTGGTCAATCTGAAAGATGTAGGTTTAGCATTCATTGCCGACATTGATGCATCACAGCAGGAAACGTTGATTGCTGGATGATGAAAAGCTCAGTGAAATTAAATTAATGATCTAAATTTCTAAAACATTTAAAAAACAGAGTAGTGGCATTTACTTTGGAGCTACTGTAAACCACTTCATCATGTGCTTTAAATATCGTTAACTTGAAGGACGATCGATGCAGTGTGACCAAGAAAAAAGGAAGCATCTTTCTAAATGTTCATGGCTTTAATCATATACATGCATATCAAACACGAGGTGCTCTCACGTTATGTTTCCAGCTGAGGTCCTATTTTTTAATCATTTGTGCCTGCGGTTTGCTTCAGGGACTTCCATTAAATGCAGCTTTTCAAACTCCTCGGTACATCTAATGAATTTGAGTCCCTTGCTGAGCAGCTCTTTTGCTAAGTCTACGCTTTGCATCCAACCACAACTCCCAATTCTCCCAATGCACATTCTCGAGCTTTCGGGAAGCAACAAATTTTCACCTAATCAACTTTATGGCAGCCATTTTCACAAAACTGTTGCCATACGTAAGCATAGACGACAACTTCCATGTTTAAAACGATCAGATCTGTTGTTATACAGATAGCTACGAAACACTTTGGGAAGTACTAAGCTTACTTTCAAAAGCAACCTTTTCAGCAATATTAAAGTTAAACTTTAAGGTGAACAAAGTTACTTACATTAATTACTCCAAAACTGAAAACATAATTATGTTAAATAATGATGTCAATTAGTGTAATTATGCTATATAACTATAGAATCTTTTTTTAACTGCATTGGAACAAAGGCTCACATATAATGCGGATGAAATTTAATTAAAGATTGGTTCATTAATTGAAACGACCAATTATGGATCTCGCCTTGCAAGACAACGACTGGGATTTAAAGACGATATGACGTGGGCCATGTTTAATTAAAGCATCACCAGTATATGGGAGAGACAACATATTTACGATATCATAAACTGTCAAGTAATTGTGGAATATAAACACTTTATTGTGCAGGCTTGAAGTAAATGACGTAAACTTTTATGGCCACGGTGCGAGAGTGTATTTGTGTTCGCTGCTGAACACATTATGGGATTGAGTTTATGGGAGCTAAAACGTCATTATTTTATCTGGAAAGTGGTTCCGTTTAACTTAAGCTGGGTCAAAATTAAATGAGGCGAAAGACAATAAGCCTGAAAATATTTCCTGCAATATTATATGGCGCTGCTACCATTGCAAACTAAAAGCCCAATTAACAGGAAATGTTGACCAGCAGCAGAATGCAAGACAATGGTAGAAGTGCACAGAGATATACACATACGAGAGCAAATGCAACCTCTAGGGCAACTCGCTTTGATCGAAATCGTTGCGTACAGAAATTGAAAATAGCAATTTGCACGTGAAGCAATGTTGACTGAAAAGCGATTTTAATTATGAATGGGGCGTCAAGAAAGTGCAGAATATAGTTATGTGGACACCCTCACATTCAAACAACAGGCAATTTCTGCCAGCCAATGAAGTTGCTTCAAAAATTTAATAGCTTGATGTCATCGATATATTCTGTTCCCAAAATATTCATGTTTGCAGTGTTTTTTTTCAATTCAATTCAATTCACCTCAGAACCATACAGTCAGCAAATAAGCTTAAATGCCAGGTGGTAGGGGGGTCGTACCCATTTTCCGGAGAATTCTCCTACGTCACTAGCGACTTAGACAACATCA
>JAQFYZ010001375.1:0-24320 GCA_034695085.1 Cylindroiulus punctatus | reverse complement strand
ACTGTTATTTTCCCTGACTTTCCCTGATTTTACAGCAAAAAACGTAGTTTTCCCTGACCATTTTGCTCTTCCCTGACATTCTCTGACTTTCCAGGTGCGTATGAACCCTGGCTTCGGAGGTCCGATGCCACGAGCGCTCTAAGCCGAAAGCGATCCCGCTGATGTCTGCGGACATGGAAGAAATTCATTCGTAAAGACGTTTATTGGCAAAAAAGGAGAGAAAAAAACCACCGTCTGTAACAACGAGCCTCGCGAGCCCAAAGAGGAGGAAGACGAGAACAAAACCATGAGTGAAACCCAAAAAAAAAAAATACAAATATCGGAACGCGCGGCGCTGCCGGGGCCTACGGCTTACCTACATGGTCAAGTCCCGCCGTTGCGAAGTGCCGCGTGCACGTCTCGCAGGCGCAGTTCTTGTTGCGCGCGGGCCCCACGTGGCGCCCTGCCCTGCGGGCGCCGGTCACGGCGCCCCCGAAGAGGGCCGCCTTGGCGGCGTGTCCGCTGGGGGCGCTCCACACGTCCGCTTCCGGCACCTCGCACCGCGGTTCTGCCACCGCGGCCGACACCACGATGCCGATGTCCGTGTCCGGCTCGGCGGCCGCCTCGCCCTCGTCGTCGCAGTACACGTCGATGTGGATGACGCGCGGCTTGGGCCCCGGGCACGAGTAGCGGTGGTGAGGTGGCGGCGGCTCGCCGCCACCGCGGTTCAGCGCTGAGTCCCCGCGACCCTGCGAGGGCCCCTCCATGCGGGCCATCCTGTGCAGCGCTTCGGCGTAGCCTTCGTCGCGCGGCTGTGGCTGTAGCCGTAAACTGTATGGGTCGGAGGCTCGGGCGTTTTCCTGTAACCGTGGTTGCGGTTGCGGTTCCATACACGGCATCCTGTGCAGCGGTTCGGGATAGCCGTCGTCGCGCGGCGGCATTTGCCGTTGCGGCTGCTTATGCATTTGCGGTTGTAGCTGCGGCTGCTTATGCATTTGCGGTTGTAGCTGCGGCTGCTTATGCATTTGTGGTTGTAGCTGCGGCTGCGCACCCTTGTCCGGCACGTGCGTGCAGAAGTGCGATCTGTATATGGGCTGCCGCGCTTGCGGTTGCGGCATCGGCTGCGGCTCATGGTCCTCGTGGTCCACGCTCACGATGCGGTAGCCGCGGTTGGGCCCGGGCGTGCTCTCGAACCGCACCTGCATGTCGTGGCAAACGATGCACTCGCAGTTGGGGCCGTGGAACACGGGCTGCTGCCGCGGCCGGCCCCAGGCGGCGCCGGCGTCGTTGCCCTCCAGCGTGATGCTGCAGCTGCTGCGGCTGCGGCTGTGGCTGCGACCGTTGGTGCCGGCCGGCTTGTGGGGCTGCGGCGAGGAGAGCTCGCTGCTGCCGTAGCCGGAGTCCTTGGCGTGGCTGGCCGACCACCGGCCGTTGGAGCCGCGCGGCTTCGCCGCGCCGGCCACGTCCGGCGGCTCGCCGCCGGACAGGCCCTCCATGTGGAAGGACTTGGGCCGCGGCTGCGGGCTGCGGTGCTGATGGTGGTGGTGGTGGGGCGCGGACGGCTTGTGCGGCTGCTGCCACGTGTACTCCATCTGGATCTCGCTGGCGCCGTCGCGGAACACCCGGGTCACGTTGGGCCGTGCCGCGGTCTCGCGGCCCGGCCCCTCCTCCACCACCAGCACGTCGTCGCCACCGCCGGTGGTCCAGGTCATCTCGAAGGACCACTCCTGGTGGACGTTGCCGCGGTCAGCCATGGCGGCTGACCCTCCTGCGGCGCTGCCGCTGGAGATGCGGTGTCTTCGCCTCTGCCTCTCGCGACGGCTATCCGTTCCGCGAGAGGCTCCTCCTCATCGTTGGCTTTTCTTCTTCTTCTTCTAGCTTTGCGGGTGTCGCTGTTGGCTTCTGATGCAGGAGACGCTAGGCTCACCCCTACCGGAAACGACTTCTGGATCCGGAGATGGCGGATCCTCCTCGGCTCTGGGCTGACTGCGAGGTCAACGCTGTGGCGCTCGTGGAGGAACCACGATGGGGGAGCGAGCATGTAGTTCGGCCGGACTTCTTAGTTGAACTCAGTTCAACTCAGTGCCCTGCAGCGGATCCTGCGGAACCTGGAGAAAATCCGGGCAGCTGCGGGCCTGGAACTGGAAACGCCACTGGCAGTTAACCTCCGGCGGTGCCAAAAAAACAAACCACTTTTTTAGCCGATCTGCCTTCGGCAAGGATCCGGCGTTCCGGTCATGACAAAAACACCAACGTCTTTGAGTTCGGCGTAGTACCCTGTAATATGCAAGAATGACCTGGAGCGCATCCGGGCAACCGCGCGCCTGAGAACCGGCCTGGAACCGGGAACGTCGCTGGCAGCGAAACTCCGGCGGTGCCGAACAAGCGAGCCACTCGGTACCCTACAATGCTCGAGGATGACGGGAACCACGTCTTCAACCGATAGGCCTTCGGCAAGTATCCGGCGGTTTCCGTTCAACTCGGTATCCCGCAGTCCTTGAGGATGGCCTGGGCAGCTGCGAGCCTGAAACTGGGAACGTAACAGTGAGAGAACCTCATCCGGTCATGCCGAAAGAACAACAACAAAAAACCGTCTTTAGCCGATCGGCCTCAGACCGGGACGCAGCGTTTACCTAGATCTGCGGCTCGCCAAATTCCAGCTTCCGCTGACCGGTCTCGGATCCCGGAGGCAGATGCCAGGCTCCTCAGATTCCACGAATTCCAGAGTGCGGCAGCGGGAGAAGTTACCAACAGCTGCAGTCGACTGGGCGTAAATAAAGCTGCGGAGTAAATATAGACTTCTCTCTGGCGGCAGCTCCCGAAGAGCCGTCGATTGCGGCCGGCGATTTCGGGCCCCGGCGGAATCAACCCGATTCTCCGGAATAATAAAACGCGAGACGCCACCCGCGCAACCTGGTCCAGAAGCCGGTGCGCACACGCGTGCCAAGAGCCGTAAAAGAAGAAAGTGGCAGAAAAAGCCGATCCGCTCCTATTTTTAAATTTACGAGCGTTTTTAGTTCAGCCGCTGCGGGCCAGCGGGGCCCGGGCGCCCCGGCACCGCTCGGACCGGCTTCCGAGTCACTCGAGTCCACATTTACCGGCTCGCAGAACTGAATCCCCCGTGAGTCACACGTCGAAAAAATCCTCCGGAGTATCCTTTGGAGCCAAGCTCGAGACTTATTTCTGTCCGAGCCGCCGAAGCGAATCACCGTGAATCACACTCTGAATCAACTACTTGTTTTAGGCTGCGAGAAATCCTTTATACGACCGCACTTATGGACCGATGCCCGCTAGCGAATCCTTGTTTCAGTCAGAGCTGTAGCAAATCTTCTCAATCACACCTGAGTGAAATCCTTACAATCTTTGCGCGGAAGGAAATCCTAGGACTCTTGAATCCTTATTTTTGACAGGAAACTTTGCTTTTGCAAGGAAACTGAAGCAAATCCTTGCTTTTGCCAGGAAGTTGAAGCAAATCCTTATATTTGCCAGGGAATTTAACCAAATCCTTATCGCTGCTTGAAACTGAAGCAAATTCTTGTTTTGCCGGGAAATTAAATCCTGGTTTTTGCCAGGAAGCTGAAGAAAATCCTTGCTTTTGCAAGGAAACTGAAGCAAATCCTTGTTTTTTCCAGGAAGCCGAAGAAAATCCTTATCACTGCTTGATGTTGAAGCAAAGTGATTGAAGCCGAAGCAAATCCTTGTTTTTGCCGGGAAATTAAATCCTGGTTTTTGCCAGGAAGCTGAAGAAAATCCTTGATTTTGCAAGGAAACTGAAGCAAATCCTCGTTTTTGCCAGGAAGCCGAAGAAAATCCTTATCACTGCCTGATGTTGAAGCAAAGTGATTGAAGCCGAAGCAAATCCTTATTTCTCAGGAATCTGAAGCAAATCCTTGTTTTTGCCGGGAAATTAAATCCTGGTTTTTGCCAGGAAGCTGAAGAAAATCCTTATCACTACTTGATGTTGAAGCAAAGTGATTGAAGCCGAAGCAAATCCTTATTTCTCAGGAATCTGAAGCAAATCCTTGTTTTTGCCGGGAAATTAAATCCTGGTTTTTGCCAGGAAGCTGAAGCAAATCCTTATCACTGAATGAAGCCGAAGCAAATCCTTGTCTTTGCCAGGGAATTTCACCAAATCCTTATCGCTGCTCGGTGTTGAAGCAAATCCTAATTTCTGCCAAGAAGTTAAAGTGAAGTAGAGTTTGACTGTTGATGCTCGGATGTTGAACCGGATCGTTGCGCGAAGACCAGTTCTTGCGCGGCACTTTCAGTCCGGCGGCTTCGGCCCACAAGTAGGATCAGAGTTTTCATTTCTTTAAAGTGCCCATCGCTGGACTTCTGTGGTGTCCATGAGGTCAGAGGGCGCCCCGGGTGCCTCGTCGGCTGCTCCTCCGTCCGCTCCGGGCGTCTTCGAGACACTGAGCTCATTCCTTGGGCTTTTTCTTCTCCGGCCGGGTTTTTTTCAGTGCTTTTGGCTGCCTCGTCTTCCCATCTTCCCCCAAACAGGCCTACTTATCTATTTTTATCTGCCGATCGCGAGCAGCAGCATCTCATCTCATCTCCAAAAGGCGTTTTTTTCGCCTTTTCCTGGCTGCTTCCTATTACGCGCTGCTCGGCTAACGTTTCCAGCATTCGCCATGGTGATCATCACCACCACCGAAATAAAAGAAGAAGAAAACGAGCTTTCTTCTTGTCGTCATCCGCCCCCACCACCCCACCGGCACCACTGACTCAGTTGTTCGCGTTGTTTTGGGGAAAAAACTAGACCGAAACTCTGGTGGATTTCAGGGCACACCGGCATTTTGGCCGCGCACGGTCTTTCAAAATGCGCGTAAAATAAGTCATCTTAACAATTAGGCGAAATTTTCAGGAAAACTGCCAAAAGTGGAAGAGGATTGAAGTCATTTTCCGTAACACGTATCCGTAAACTGAAAACGAAATTTCATGAATTTTTAGGTTCGGAGAAAATCTTTTATGATCAAATTGCCGTAACGGTGATCCAATCGTAGCGTGGTAAGAAAGAAAAATGTGCATCCTATTGTTGTATGCGCATTTTTAGAAAAAAAACACACCCAAAAATGATGGATTTCAGTCATCAATTCGTGAAAGAACTACATGTAATGTAAAAAGGTATTCCTTCGTATATTGCTGTATGCACATTTTTTCCTGAAAATTTTATCAAATCGATTTAGAAATGGTTGGAAATAGACGGGTTTAAAAAAACAGTATAAAATTTGGCTTTTTAGCCATTAATTCGTGAAAAGACAATATTATAAAAATTTAATAGGGAAGCCGTAGGAGATTAACAAACTATCTGAAATAATGGATGTTCATTTCTTTAATTAATGTGTAATTCAAGGAAATTATTTCAGGAAATATGTTCAGAATCCATTGTTTACAGCGGTTTTTTCTCATAAATTACAGCATTGCCGAAACTTTATTAAACGTTTATCATGAATTTCTGGCTAAAAATTCAAAAAATTCATCATTTGGGACAATTTTCATCTGAAATTATCATAAACAAACTGGATCATCATCACCGCAACTTCCGCGGATGTTGTCGTAAGCATAAAAAACGACTGAAAACTACATTTTAACTTCAAAATGGCACAAGCTCCCTTTTTGTTATTAAGGAATTTGCTGTAAAAAGACCATCGGGAATAATGGATTTGAGTAATTTCCTCTAACATTTATCAAATTTCAACATTTTGTCATAACTTTCAGCTTTAGCTTAATTACGAATGTTTACTAAACGTTTTCACGGTTTGATAGCTGAAAATTCACCATTTCGGCAGTTTTTTTTGAAATAATTATATCCAAACAAGATCACCACCACTGCTGCAGCTTTAGTAGATTATCTTAAGAAATCGACTTAAATCTGCGCAGAAAAGCCTGAAAATCACAACTCCGATATAAACCTCGCTGCATTTTCAGGTTTTGCCGATGTGCACCACGTATTAATATCTGGTAAAAAAAAAAAACATTTTAATGTTTCTTTTTAACTTATATTTCCTCGTTCTTGGTAACGCTGTTAGTTTTCGGACCAGCCCGAGTAGATGCCGCGGGCACCGGCGTCCTCGTCCCAGTTTCGCCGTTGATCCCGCGCGTCAACCAGAGGCTGTCGGGGGGAGAAAAAGAAAGCAAAGTGTTCTTCTGCCAAGAGGGATCCATGGCCCAAAACCGCCCATCCTCGGTGCGAAAATAGCGGGAGAGAGGTGCGCAAAAAAAAAAAAAAAAAAAAAAAAGTGAAAAAGGCAGCAGTAGCGACCTAATTTCGAGCAAAACGATGCCGTTGCCGGTTGTCTTTCGCGACGCTGCCAAGAGACGTCCGCTGCGGGTCTCGTTCGGTGGCGATTAATCAGCGCGAAGACGACGAGCGTCTTCCACGGCCCCGATTTATGGGCCCGGATTCCCGCTCGACGACGTCAAACTGCCACGATTGATGCGGAGCAGTCTTGGCCCGGCACGAAAGCGGCGAGCGTGGGCCGGGAGAACCTACGGAAACGAAATAACTCCGCATACCTTCTGCCGCGGTTGACACGTGCCTCTTCGGGGTCTTTGCGGTCACCCCAGCACGATGGGAGCCTTTCCAAAAGACCTCTTGGATTCGTCTCCAGAAGCACAGTTTTGCTCTTATAACCAACAATTTGGGTAGGAGCCGGTGCGTGCCCGTTGCGGAAGTGGTCTCTGGTAGACTTCGATGCCAGTCAAGATCATCAAGAAACCGGCCCTCGGTGGATATGTTGGTCAAGACCGTTAAGAAACATATTTCTTGTGTGGCCTTCGGTGCTGGTCTAGACCGTTACGAAACACGTGTCTGGTGGACTTCGGTGCCGTTCAAGACCATCAAGAAACCGGACCTCGGTGGACTTCTGTGTCGGTCAAGACCGCTACGAAACAGGTCTCAGGTGGACTTCGTTGCTGGTCAAGACCACCAAAAAACCAGCCCTCGGTGGACTTACATGTCGGTCAAGACCGTTAAGAAACACATTTCTGGTGGACTTCGGTGCCATTCAAGACCATCAAGAAACCGGACCTCGGTGGACTTCCGTGTCGGTCAAGACCGTTAAGAAACACATTTCTGGTAGACTTCGGTGCCGGTCATGACCATCAAGAAACCGGCCCTCGGTGGACTTACATGTCGGTCAAGACCGTTAAGAAACACATTTCTGGTGAACTTCGGTGCTGGTCATGACCATCAAGAAACTGGCCCTCGGTGGATTTCCATGTCGGTCAAGACAGTTAAGAAACACATTTCTGGTGGACTTCGGTGCCATTCAAGATCATCAAGAAACCGGCCCTCGGTGGACTTACATGTCGGTCAAGACCGTTAAGAAACACATTTCTGGTGAACTTCGGTGCTGGTCATGGCCCTCGGTGGATTTCCATGTCGGTCAAGACAGTTACGAAACATATTTCTGGTGGACTTCGGTGCCGATCAAGATCATCAAGAAACTGGCCATTGGTGGACTTCCGTGTCGGTCATGGAATCTGCTTCAGCTGAACTTCTATGCCGGTCAAGGAATGGACTTCTGGTAACTTCGATCCAGACAAGACTATCAAGAGCTTCGATGCCGGTCAAGGAATCGACCTTTAGTGAACTTTGTGCCAATCAGGATCATCAAGAAACCGGTCTCTGGTTGACTTTGGTGCCAGTCAAGATCGTCAAGAAACCAGTCTCGGGTGGAATTCGGTGCCGATCAAGACCATCAAGAAATTTGCCCCTGATGGACTTCGGTGCAGTCAAGACCATCAACAACTTCAGTGTCGGTCAAGGAATCTGCCTCTGTTGAGCTTTGTTGCCGGTCAAGAAACACCACCGACCAACTGGATACGACAGCCACTCCACTGGCTCCATGTATCGCATCCAGCGTGCAAGGCCCCCGAACCATTTACCGGAAAACTCGAAGAGGCACCCAAATGAAATGGGCCGAAGAAACCATTTGGCCGATGGACAGTCAGTCGGCAGTTTCCCGTGCTGACGGTCAAGGGCGGCTCTGGACACGAAGGGATTTCCGGCAGAAGGATAACTGCGATCCTGCCCACAAAGCCATTTCTGGCCGGATGGTCGTAGGGGTCCTGACGTTTCTGGAAAGTTAAGCCATTCCTGGCTGATGGAAGTTCTTGACACGGAATCATTTCCGGCGCGTGGGCATCGGTGATCCATGTCTGGGCAGTCACAGACGTTTCTGGACGCGAAGCCATTTCCGGCAGGATTGCATCAGCGTTCCTGGGCCGATGGTCAAGAGCAGTTCTTGGCATCTTTGCAGCGCAGAGTGATTTCTGGTGGGAGGGCATCAGCAGTATGGCGGTGGCGGATTCCAGAGGGGGCTGGAATGCGCTCCGCTCCTCCCACGCATCGGACCGGTCTCAGTGTCAGCAACAGCAAGTTCTTTGCGGAGGAGGGACTTTGTGGGCGGCGGAGCGATGCCTAGGCCAAGAGCGGGCGGTGAAGATTCGATGCCATATACGTCGCGTGTTCGCAGACGAGGGTGGGAGCAGGTTGCGAAAGAAAGCCAGCTTCAGTTTTCGACTTTTCCTTTTCACTCCTCGCCTGGCCCACTTGTCTAAACAACTACTGTTGCTGGCTCGCTTCCAGGCCACTGGCCGTTTTTTTCCGAGCTGCGCTGCGGGCCACCGCCGCAGACGGCAGCACTGAATGCCGGCAGATATTTCTCTCAGTTGAATGGAAAAATTCCAATATCCTGTCATGCGCAGGCCCAGCCGGCTTTGAGGACAGCCATAAAATTCACCGAACAACCACTGCTGAAAACTCGGCGTGCTAATACAAATTTTAGATTAACGGTGGAGACTGTAAGACAGTCGGCAAGAGCTTGGAACAGGAAAATTGACAGCAGAAATGCAGACATTTTCCGGAGAAGCTGTCCCGCAATTAGGTTATTGTTGGAGGCAGTATCGAAGCAGACATTTGTTTTCTTGGCCTTTGCGCATTGCTCCAGTTACGATTTCGTTCAATCAGCGCAAAATGCTGCAAGCGACATTAGAAGCACACGCGAGTACTTTTCGGGCATATTATTATATGCACTTTGGCTGCTACATTTTCTTGATCCATGCTCCCACAGTTTCACTAGTACATAATAAAAGTGGTGGTAGGTCCTACGTGCCCTATTGCCGGGACATGACATACTGTGTAATGGCTCATTTCTGAACCCGCAAACTTCACGAAAGCCCAATTAGCGTAATTGTGAGAGTATAGATCGATGAAACATAGTGGCCAAAGTGGAGCGCGTATAATAAAATGTCCAAAAAAATACTCACGCGTGCTTCCAATGTCGCTTACTACGATTTGTGCCGATGAAACAGAATCCATTGCTTCCCCTTAAAGAAAATGATTAGGATTTCGCGGCACTTTTCCATTAATTTGGGCTGCGTATCGGTTGTGCGAGCACGAATAATAATTTTTACTGATAGCTCGGGTGCTTACCTCTTGCAGCGCCTTCTTGTCGGTGACCTTGGTGCTCTGCAGGCCCTTGATGGCGTTCTTGGCGCCGTCCACCACGGCAGTCTCGATCTTCAGGTGGTGTCGCAGCTCCTCTATCCTCACCTCCAGCGGGGTCATCAGGTTCGAGTCGCGATCTGCAAAGACATGGGCTGGATGAGTGTGTGTTACGAGTTTCGCCGTTACGGGCATCGACAAGTCACTTCGTAAATTTGAAAAGGATGTTAAAGTTATATTTCATTTAACGGATTATCATTTTTTTCATATTTCTTGGTGGATTCAAAATATCGTAGTTTTCACGTGTAATACATCATATTGTTAGGTTCAAAATTGTGCCGCTTTGTGCAAACTGGCTCCAGTTCAACCGTAAATATCAAATTTTCCTAACTTGCAAAATATTTCTCTGGGAATTTTTTTGTGCTTGTGCTTCGGCGAAATTTGCGTCAGTTGGACCAAAAAGGACAAACAAACTAAAAGCATTAGATGTAAAAAAAAATGGTGGAAACTGTCGAAACGAGATCCGCAGATCAGTTCGTGAGCACTGAAAGTTATAAACCTTGTGAAAAAAGGCAAGCTTGACATTTCGAAAAGCGTTTTTTATTTGTACGAATGCATGCGGAATTAAATTTTTGGTATTTATTACGCCAACCGCTGTCAAAAACTTACTGAAGTGGAAATTTGGGCTAAAATGCACAATTTTTCTGCTGATTTCTATCATAGTTGGTTTCTTATGGTGATTTGCAGGATAAAATACCACAAAATTGCCGTTATTTCTCACACGCATCCGTGCTTATCTAACGCTTTTGAAATCCAATTCTTGCCTTTGACAGCATCTTTAATACTTTCAATACTTTCAATCTCCGTGTAGGATCGGTTGGTTATTGACGCATACTGTCACCACCATTGATTCTCGAACAACTGACAGTATTTTTGGCGATGCATTTTTGCTTTTAATTCTGGGGTCATGCAAACATTTTCCACGGAGATGAAATACAGAGGAGTTGTGGACCAACTCGTCCGTACTTCTTGGCCGAGGCCGCAAAACTCACTGCCGGAATCCCCGTTGCCGTGCACGTCGTCTCCGGCCTCCATGTTCTGCTTGACCTTGAAGACCCTCATCTTGATGTACTCGATCTTGGCCTTCGAGTCGGCCAGCATCTGCTGGGCCTCGGCGAGCAGCTTCCTGTCCTTCGAGGAGCCCGTGCTGTACATCTGGATCATGTTTTCAGCCCCTTGCTTCACCTAACAAGAATGGAGAGAAAGAGTGAGACGGTTGTAGTGTTGGTCCTGATTTGTAGCATGCTATCGGGTGCTTGATCGGCACCCAGACTAGATCTATCGGACAAATTGGGTTCATGGATTTCACCCATCCTAACAGTCCCCGTAACTTTGCTGACAGCAGGGATCACGAGTTGAAGTAAAAACAGTGTCTTGGTACGGATGATGGCGTGCCGAACGAGTCCCTATTACGAATTCCATGACTTTGAAAAGTTTTTCAACCTCTATTACAATAGAGCAGTTCGAGTTTTGTCATGGCCAAGTAGTAATTGCCAGATGCCGTCATAATTTCCAGTGAAATTACAGAACACAACACAGCCAATTCTCATCTAACTGTCGCACGACGTCTCGCCGATTAAACGGCTTCATCAGGTGCTATTTTACTAAGAAACTCTTAATTAGATGATCGATATAAAGACGATCGAAGATGTTCGATATCAATCTGATAATTTCCAGTCTCGGCATTTAAGTAATTAAGAATTTTAAATTTAGGGAAACAAGAAATAATAGAAAAAAAGCACATTTATTAGGCAAGCCGTATGCGATATTTTTGAGAAACTGGGTGGCGAATGGTGAATTTTAACCAAAGATTGAGGCAAATTGACTGCACTAAAATACCCAGCGAATCACGGGCAAAAATACCATGACCCTAATGGAAATTTCATGACTTTTCCGTGACTTCCATGACCTGAATTTCATTTTCCATTAACCGAATTTCATCATTTCATGCATTTTTCATAACCTGAATTTCATTTCTTTAATTTTCCATTACGTTTATTTTATTTCATAACTTTTCCGCAACTTCCATGGCTAATTTGATTTCATGACTTTTCCATCACTTCCATGACTAGTTCAATTTCATTCATGAATTCTCCACGACTTCCACCGCGGCAGTTTGCGGCTGTGCCACAGGCTCAGTTTCGGTCACCCGTTATCACTCCGAGCTGTTTGACGTGCCACCGATAAGACTCTTACTCAGCCAATTTTTTCCGGCGCTCAGAGATAAAGCAGCGACAGCCGCAAATATTTCCTCCGGCATTCAATTTCAATTCGACCCAGTACCCTACTGTCAGCAAACACTTTCTTCCCGCTGGTCATTTTGTCACTGACCGCATACGATTCTGGATTTCTGAAACTACTCAAGGCACGTTGTTGGGTTAAGCAAAACGGTTCAATCGACATACCTTCAGTTCGATGTTGAGCTGCTTCTGCAGCGACTGCAGCCTCTGGTCCAACGTGGAGAGGATCACGTCGTTGCCGCGGTCCGGCATTTCCCTGGGCCTGTCCGGCGACATCACGAACATATCTGGACCAAATGAAAAGAAGAAAGACGGACGTTAAGAGACTGGCTCGCAACCCTGCCACCTGTGCCGCGCAGGTGGCAGATAACGGGCGTTGGCACCGTGCCCGGCGCACTCGTAATAGGTTAATCAAATACGACAACAATCAGATACACTTCCGCACGGCGGCAAACAGTCCGGATGGCTCGCTGGAGTCGTCAGTCGCAGGGAAAGTTCCTGGACTTTTACATTTTTGGTAAAAAAAAAAAGAGAAAAAATACTTGTGCAGGTTAAATTTAGTATTCTGACCAGAGTCCTCCCAGCAAAAACTATTTCTTTACAGTAATTTGGGCTAAAATTCATGTTTGATCCAGTCACTCAGCAAATTTTCCCCGGGATAATCCTGTTATCATATTTTCTTAAAAATTTCTGAAGCAAAGTGCAGCAAAATGTATTCTTGCTTAATTTTTCATGATTTTTATAAAAATAAATTGCGCAAAAACAATTTTTGCAGTAATTCGAGCTTTTTTTTGACCCACTCCTCCCGAGATAAACCTGCTATTATATTTTCTTTAAAATTTCTGAAGCAAAGTGCAGTAAAATGTATTCTTGCTTAATTTTTCATGATTTTTTTTAAAATGAATTAAGCAAAAACAATTTTTGCAGTAATTCGAGCTTTTTTTTTTGACCCAGTCCTCCTGAGATGAACCTGTTATTATATGTTGGCTAGATTTGTCTTTGTTTTATTTGTTGTTGTTATTTTGTTTTGAACAAGCATAATCTCAGATGAAATTTTGTTGCATGATTGGATCAGAAATGATGAATTTTACCTCAAATTACTCAAAAACTCCTTTATTTTCTTTAAAAATTTTGAAGCAATGTGATTATTTTTTTACTGTTTATTTTATTTTTTTCCATTTTATCTAATTAAATGAAGCAAAAACAATTCTTGGCGGTAATTCCGGCTACATTTAGACATGTTAATCCTGTCATCCAAAAAACTTTATCCTGACTGTTAAACATTTCTGAAGCAAAGTGGTTTATAAACTGCTTATTTACTGAATTGTTTTGAATAAATGAAGCAAAAACAATTCATTTTGATCCAGTCATCAAAAACAAATTCTACGAAGAACCAGTTAACGTATTTTCTTGGAAATTTCTGAAACATAGTTGTAAAATTTATTGCTTTTTTATTTACTTGTTTTTAACTTTATTTTTTTGTGTCTCCTTTTTCAATCATTCCCTGGCATTCCTTCAGTGTCTGGTATTCAGTAATCCAGCATTCCAACAGTATCTGAAACAGTTTGTTGAAAATTTCCTCAAAAATGGTTTCAGACAGCCAGACTTTCATGCGGCTAAAGCTGTGGGGGTGAGAACTTTGCTACTAATGTGAGTATCACCGATAGGCCATTTATCGGCACATTTTGTGTTTCGGCTGATGAGCACCGGGATCTGGCAACCCTTGCGTAACTCGCCGATCGATCCGCGGTGGTATTTTTGGCTTGTTTTCCACCACCGCTGAAATCGGGCCCTCCCGCGGCAACCAGGTATTCAAAAGGTACACAAACAAAGAAGACGGTTCGCGTAAACCGCTACAACAGAAGCCAGATTCCCCCGTTCACTTCCCGTGATCCGTAACATCGGCATATTTTTTTATTTCGGGCTAGAAAGAGCTCACTTGGTCCTAACAAAGCCCGGCCGCGGTGAATTAGCGGCCAAAATGCCAAAGTTGAATCCATGCGGCCTACTAGAATAACTACAATCATATTTAGAAAAAGATTGCATTTCCACCAGAATCAAGCAGACATTTTAAATATAAAGTCCTCATCTTCGCGGTGGGGTTTGGTGAAATCTAGATTTTGGTAAAAACGTAAATTATCGTTTAATTTCTCGGCGAATCTCACGGCATCCTCTGGCTGCAGATGTCTCGGCAAGTGCAATCGGTTTATCTCCGCAATACGGGCCAACGCATGTTTCCCGATATAGCTTTTCTGGAAGCAGCCTGCGAAAATATTTGGGAAGAAAACACGAGGTGGTGATCTACGCCGAGCCGGATTTACGACGAGTTAAGC
Source organism: Cylindroiulus punctatus (assembly GCA_034695085.1). Classification (NCBI taxonomy): domain Eukaryota; kingdom Metazoa; phylum Arthropoda; class Diplopoda; order Julida; family Julidae; genus Cylindroiulus; species Cylindroiulus punctatus. The sequence continues at coordinate 10,254 of JAQFYZ010001375.1, read as the reverse complement.
GTGCGGGTAATTTCGTTGCCCAGCAACGCAGACTTCGGTTATATGGGCACCGACGGTGCGGATGATGAGCATTAGCACTCCGCGCTAATGAATTTTATCTCGCCTTAATCTGCCTCTTGGGTCCCTCTTGCGATGCTCGAAACTTTACGCTGCCCGTGGCCGATAAGATTCTGATCGCTCCCAGGGCCCTGAAATAGCTGCGTGTAAAGCCGGATTAAAAGTTATTCAACTCTGGCATTCTGCGAACGTTTTACGGCCCCCAAATCCACATCCTGCATAAATATCGTCTTTGACAGTGTATCTTACACGTTGTTTTTTAATATTTTCAGGAAGACCGGTGGATGACTACCCAACTATCCAACTTTGATGCTTCTGCCAAACCACGGCCAAACTTTTCAACTTACACCCTGGGCATTGTCAAATTACTAACAAATGTCAGTTCAGTCAAATCACATAAATTTCCATCAGAAATTCCCACAAACGAACTACGCTACTTTAGGAAACCACGGCCAAACTACATCGTGTTTGCCAAAACTGTTTGGTTTGACAAAGGTCAAACTTCGCAACTTATCACAAACAAACACACCGTACAACTTAGGCCGTGGTTTGCCGAGGCTGTTTCTTTTGACCGAAGAACCAAACTCCACAGCCGAGCCACACAACTTCAAAACACTTATGCTAAGCCAAACCATTAGCAAACAACACAAACTGGTCACTTCTGTCAAATCACATATCCACACAACTTCGGTGGTTGCGGTTTGCTAAAGTTGCCTGGTCTGACAGGATCAATCTCCGCAGCATTGTTAAGCCGCAACTTTAACCTTCTGTCAAACCATGTAAAACAGACAATCCACACAAATTTGACCCTTCTGTCAAACCTCATATCCACACGACTTTAGTGGCGGTTTGCCAAGGTTGCTCGGCTTGATAGAAGAGTCAAAGCTGCACGACTTCCCTCAAACAAAAAGCAAGCCACACAACTTTGGTCGTGGTTTGCCAACAATGTTCGGTTTGACACAAGTGCCAAATTCCTCAACATATCTCAAACAAATCACAAAACTTTTGCCTTTCTAGCAAACCATTTAAAACATGGGTCCACATAAAATGGACAAACCAAACCACTACCAACCGCACGAATTTGTCCCTTCTGTCAAACCGCATAGCTTCACACCTTAGGTCGTGGTTTGCCAAGGTTGCTCGCTTTGACAGATGGTCCGACTTCCCTAAAACCAATCTCGGCAACTATATAGGCCACAGCAAGCTACACAACTTTAACCTTCTGTCATGTCATATAACACTGACAATTAAGCCACTACCAAACCACATCACTTTGGCCCTACTGTCAAACCACTATAACCACAAAACTTTAGTCGTGGTTTCCCAGAGTTGTCAGGTTTTCTACAAAAACACCACTTTGATCATAGTTTGCAAAGATGCTCAGCTTGCCAGGAGGGTCACAACTTTGTCAAACCACACAGCCACACAATGGTGTTCGGTTTGACAGAAGGACAAACTACCTAACAAACCTAATACTGTAAACACAACTAATTTTCTGTCATGCCATATAACACTAACAAGCCACTGCCAAACCACATAACTTTGGCCATACTGTCAAACCACTATAACCACAAAACTTTAGTCGTGGTTTTCCAACGCTGTTAGGTTTTATAAAAGGACAAACTACCTAACAAACTTAATACTGTAAACACAACTTTAACCTTCTGTCATGCCATATAACACTGACAAGCCACTACCAAACCACATACCCACACACCTTTGGTCGTGCTTTTCCAACGCTGTTAGGTTTGACAGAAGGACAAACTACCTAACAAACCTAATACTGTAAACCTCCACAACTTCCCTCAAATAAACCACACAAATAACCCTCTGTCATGCCATATGACACTGACAAGCCACTACAAACCACATAACTTTGGCCATACTGACAAACCATACAAACCACAAAACTTTAGTTGTGGTTTCCCAATGCTGTTAGGTTTGACGGAAGGACAAACTACCTAACAACCTTAATAATGTAACCCTCCACAACTTTAACCTTCCGGCATGCCATATAACACTGACAAGACACTACCAAGCCACATATCCACACACCTTTGGTCGTGGTTTTCCAACGCTGTTAGGTTTGACAGAAGGACAAACTACCTAACAAACCTAATACTGTAAACCACACCACGCAACTTTAACCTTTTGTCATGCCACTACAAACCACATAACTTTAACCTTTTGTCATGCCACTACAAACCACATAACTTTGGCCATACTGTCAAACCACTATAACCACAAAACTTCAGTTGTGGTTTCCCAAGATTTGCAAAGATGCTCAGCTTGTCAGGAAGGTCACACAACTTCGTCAAACCGTACAGCCCCACTCTACCTCACTCAAGCAAGCTCCACTACTTTGGGAAACCAGGTCTAACGTGCCAAACTAGCGTTGCCCTTACCTGGCCCGTTGCTGGCCGCCGCGGCCGTGGACAGGATGCGCGCGTCGACGTCCTGCAGTTCCTCCTGCAGCTCCTGCAGCTTGCTGTTGGCCGTCTTGAGGATGGAGTTGACGTTGGTCAGGCTCTTCTTGTCCGTCACCGCCTTCTTCAGGTTCTCGGCGCCCTCCTTGATCTTCAGCTCCTTGCGGATCTCCTTCTTCAGCTGCTCCTTGCGCTCCTCCAGCTGCTGCTGGAAGGCCGGGTCCGACACGTCCATGGCGTAGGCCTCCACCTGAGACGGCACGGTCACTTTTTCCCACCGAACTTTTTTTTTTCAGCTTTTTTTGGGGCTTTTTTCGGGTCCACTCACCTGCGTTCCGAAACTTGTTCCATGCCCGTCCGCCATCTTGTCGAGGCCGCCTGCCAACGAGTTGCTCGCGGTGGGAAACTGCTAGCCCAGCCGCATTTCGACGCCAGCCGCACTCCGGGAGTCCTCGCCGATCGATCGAGCACCGATTAAACGCCCCTAGCAGCCGATTTCAGCCGTCATCCGACCCTGAGCAACGGGACGATCCCACCATGGCCAGCATTGGAAAGTTTCCGAATTCGAATCGAACTCTGGGAAAAAAGAACTTTGGAACGGGCCTGGAATTCCAGGGCCGGCTGCGCATGCGCGGCGCGTGACCGCGGCCGGAGGAGCAGGACGGACAGTGTCGCCCGGTGGATGGGATTCAACGCTGGGGGAAGCGACGCTCGGGCGGCGGCGTCCGGGGCGGGACGACGGCGGCGCTGCAACCCTGCGCGGGCCGGGACTCGGGGCGGGGAGTGTCGCTGGGTGTGTGGCTCTGGCTTAGGACGGCTGCGACACTCGAAAGAGAACATCGACGCGAATGTATGGCGGCGCTGCTGGCGGTTTTAGGGGCGCCTATTTGCTACTTGGCAACGCGTTGAGTGTCGCTGTGTGTATGGCGTTGGCCAAGGACGGCTGCGACACTCCGAAATGAGCATAGACGCGGATGTCAGGCGGCGCTGCTGGTGATTTTAATGACGCCCATTTGCTAATTGGCAACGCGTTGAGTGTCGCTGTGTGTGGGGCGCTGGCCGAGGGCAGCTGCGACACTCGAATGGGAGCACTTGACGCGGAAGTCTGGCAACGCTGCTGGTGGTTTTAGGGACGCCCATTTCGCTGCTTGGCAACGCGTTGAGTGTCGCTGTGTGTGGGGTGCTGGCTGAGGACGGCGGCGACACTCAAATAGGAGCACTCGACGCGGATGTCTGGCGGCGCTGCTGGCGGTTTTAGGGACGCCCATTTCGCTGCTTGGCAACGCGTTGAGTGTCGCTGTGTGTGTGGCGCTGGCCGAGGACGGCGGCGACACTCGAAAGGGAGCATTTTACGCGGAAGTCTGGCGGCGCTGCTGGCAGTTTTAGGGGCGCCATTTTGCTACTTGGCAATGCGTTGAGTGTCGTTATAGGTTGCGTGAGTAGTGGGAGCTTTAGCGACACTGAATAGGATGGCCGTGGACTAGAACCTGAGGGCGCTGCAGTCGAAAGCTTCGAATTCTATTTTTTTGTAGAAAGTGTTCGAAAATGGCGGCGAGTTTGTTGTTTGATGGATCAGAATGGGTGAAGAAAAAAGTTTTTAATTTGCGAATTTGAGGTAATAGTAGGCCATGTCGCAGCTGGACGTCGACGGGATGAGAAGCTGGTCGCGGGACGAGTGCGCGGCCCGGTCGCTCGACGTCCTGCCCAGATTAGTCGTATCCTTTGCTGTGTCAAAGCTGGTCTGTGTCCAGCCAATGGCAATATGACCTTTGACCTCATATGACATTACCTGTAATTGATGCTTGGTTGTTTCTTTAACGATGCATCCTCGTCCAGCAAATCATCACTGCTTCCGGAAATGCGGAGAAGTCTTTACGTGAGTCCATAACGTAGTTTCTGCAGTGAATTATGGCTTGGGGAATAGGGCCATTCACTTATTATGTCACAAATAATTTAGGAGTTTCTGTAAAAACAATGATCAAGAAATGGTTTGTTGACCTTGTTCACCTAATTCCACCCCCTGTCATAATAACTGGAAGTTCAGATTAGCGACAACACCGTTACGTAGAATGAACGGTCTTGTTGTCTCATTGTGGCATGTCACCGATGTGTTTTGTACTATATATTGTGTAAATTATGGTAAATTTGTGTTGTGGTTTTCATTTTGGAGGGCAGGTCACTAGTGTGTGTATAAGTACATACGCATAATCTAGGGATATATATACCTTTTCCATGTTGTACGTGTCTTAAGTATGTATTTTTTCATTTTTTTTTATTGTAAATCTCTGTTTTACATATCCGTATTGCAAATGTAACATATGTATTTCGGTTAAATTACCCCCACCACATGGCACCTCAGGTGCTGACAGTGGGAGTATTAAATTGAATTGAAGTTATGCCCCCACTCCCTTATCCCCCCAAAATTATTCGCGCGCAGCTGGTACGGAAATTATTTACATAATAATACTGTATTAGAATATTATTTACACAAATAATACTATGAATGTTCTCTGGTTCATCGGTTGTTGAATATAAGTTTTCTATTTCTCTAGAGGCACTGGAGCTATCGTGCCAGAAATTTCTTCCCACCTTGCCCTTCGACTCTCTGGAATCTGTGTTTCTGCACAAAGTTTTGCCTCATGTACGTGCATCGTTTTTCCCGTATCGATGCAGGTTTTGAGATGTTAACCTCCTTCCTCTGCTTTCATTAGCTCGATCTCTTTTTCGGCTCAATCGCGGCGTCCATCAAATCTAAAATAAATGCCTCGGACATCCAGTGTGCAAAACAATTTCAAGTAGGTCAGCTACAAACCATGCCTTGGAATTAGACAGATGGCAATTAAAGTTCAAGTGTTATGCGATTTCCAGCATCTGTTCGTGATCTTGGATTCCTTCGAATTGTGCGTGACAAATTGTGCCGCGATAGCGAAGCAAGACATACCACTAGGATGCTACTATTCCTTACCTGTTCCGGTGCTGAAAACAGCAGTGCGCTCTTTCGAGCTGTTTGGCGTGAGTTGTGTTTTATGCAAGTCTGACTGAAAAGCTTCGATGACTGCTAAATTATCCATTTTTTATCCATGGCACGCAGGAGTGCAAGTGCATCACCGTGGATGTGGCTCTCGAAAAACTGTCGGACCAGCTCAACAGCCTGTTCAACAAGACTACGTCGCTGCTGAAAAGCTTCATGTCTTTGTGGGAAAAATCGAAAATATCCGTCACGGTGGAAAAGGATGTTCAGGTTCTGTTGGATGGTAATAGCACATGCATACAAACTAAAAACACCAGATGCAAATTAAATTATGCAATTATTTCTTAAAATGTTGTGTTAGAAATGTGGGCTTAAATCAATCATTTGCGGTGCAACTTTTTTTATGATATTTTTCAGCTGTTTGATATTATTGATATTTGTTGATAATTTGATAATTTTAAAATAATATAAATACTATAATAAGTTATTGCATATAAAATTTATCGAAAATGTCAATAATGAAGAGAACATAACACCCCCAGAAATTCAGATCGTTAAGGGTTTGCCGAGCACAGCATTTTCATTAACTATTTTGTAAATATATTGGTAATGGAAAGAATACTCAAGGGATATTATTGAAAAATATTGCAAGTAATTAATAGGAAATAATAAATAAGTATATTATGATTAAAAACAAATTATAGTACTTATAATATTTTTCAAAAATATCAATAATGAAGAGAAAATAACCCACCAAAAATACAGATCATTATTACTTACAAAACCGTTTTTCAGTTTGCAGGCTCATGAACGACGTGATCCGTGTCTTCAGCGCCGTGGCTGAGAAATCGCCGATCGCGCTATGGAAGGCTTACGTTAGGTAAACGTACACCTAGTTACACCGACTGTTGCGATTAGCGCGCTTGAAATTAGTTCCGTTTGATCCTCAGCACCCTCGTGAAGCACTGCGACGGAATCAAGGACAGGGTGGACGTAGCAGCCACGATCGAGCTTCTATGCGAAAACGTGCAGCAGATTCTGAGAGAAATACCAACGCTCGCGTCGCCAGCGTGTCCGTTGGTGAGTCCGTTGTTGATGTTCGAGTTTGTTTCTTGAATTTCTCTGGGTTAATGCCGTTTCTTTCAGGCTAAGGAGCAGGAAGCCAGGTTCGTCCACTCGCTGCAGGTCTGCGGGTTTTGCTTGAGGATCATCACAACGCTGTGCGAAAAGTTCAAAACCTTTCTGGGAGACTGTTTCCGCTCGCTGCTGCGCCTGGTTTTGAGGGTTTACCAGTAAGTAGTTTTCTAAAAACATACACGGAGTTTGCATCTTAACAGTATGTTGTATTTTTTACAAAAAAAAAACCCATTAAAATGCATTATTGGCATTTAAAAAAGTGGTTTAAAAAAGTTGAAACATATGCATCGAAAATCCATCTATCCTTATGGGAACTTGTGTCCATGTGGATATTTTCTTGCAGGTTATGTCCGCCGAGCCTGCTATGGCCGAAGTTTACCGAAGCCGTGGAAAAGGAAGTCGAGCGGAACCTCGGAGCCGTGATCGAGCCGCTCCTCTCTCGCCTCGTCCTGGAGCCGCAGTTCATCGCTGCCCTGCAGTCCGAAAGCCAGAAACAGGATCGCGAAAACGATTTCCGCTTTGCTTGGTGCCGCCTTCTGCTGTTCGTCCTCGAACATGCCACCCAGCTTCCGGGTAATGAAAAAAATTAATTTTGTTCCGACACATCTTAAGTGATAAAGTTTTGCAAAAGATTTCACCTACGACGGTTTTTTTTATTACGTTAGCTTCATTAATAATCGCTGAACAAGTAAACTTTACTACTATTATAAAATTAAGATATATCTCTTGACATACTTTGTTAAAAAAAAAAATACTTTTGTGAGCAAAAATCCATGCTGACATGGGTGGGGGTGTTGAAAATCCCTAAAAATTGTCGAAATTATAGGTGAACTTAATATGTCGGATTGGAAATTACATGTAATTTGTCTGTAAAACCTGGAAAAGTCAACGAAATTGGTTCGAGGACTTTGTCGGGGGCCCTGAATTGCCTTTGATAATAATTGCATAATGCGATAATTAAATATCAATGTGTGTCGCTCGTTGATAATTTCAGCCGAACCTCAGCAATCGCTGCCGTCTTCCGAGGCCTCCCCTTTGAGAAACTTTTTCGACGCCTTCGCTAATTGTAAGTGATTCGCATTTGCCGATCTTTAACGATCTTTGAATTTGTCGGTCTTGCAAGACAATGTCTCTTTATCCAGGCTGTGTCGAGCTGTGTCTCCCAGTGCGCTTCCCCGGCGTCATGTGCCACGGCAAGCCGCAGAGGTACGCCATATTTTTAATCTCGTTTGCGCCCTGACTGAGTCCTGTATAATTAGTGGCTCGCTGCTTTCCTTTCACAGAATGGTTAGCTTCTACGAGCACGTCTGCACGAGGCTGTGCGGGCACGTCGCTGCCTTGCCAGCGTCACATTTCCCGTCACTGGTAAGCAAATGTGGCTCGAAAACAGCTTTTGGTGACTTGCTCTACCAGAATGCTTAATTTTTCCCCTCCGTGATTTAGGAACGGATCTTGGTGGATCAGCTCTTGAGCGGACGTTTGTGGAGCTCCTTGCTCGCGTGTGACGTTTGGACTTTTCTGGGAAGGTAGGCGCGAGCCGCGATATCCAAAAACCACTGTCATGGCGAATTTGTTGTTTGTGGATTTTTAAACCCACCATAGAATTATCCCCAATTTAATGTTAAGGGTTCTAATGACCCAAAACATCTCCGAGGAGAAAATACATGAGAAACCTTACATCTATTTAATATCACGGTTGTGACACTGCTTGATAGACCAGTTTCGATCACGATGCTTTCAGGTTGGAGTCGCCGCAGCTGTGCTTTTACCACTGCTGCTGCATCGCCGAAGTCGCGGCGCTCGGCCCGCCCTCGGAACTGTCCGGCGCGCTCGTCGAGCTGCTGCTCAGGAGGCTCTTCGAAATTCTGGCCGACGAACACAAGGTTCTGATACATTTTTTTTTTTTGGTAACCCTAACAAATCTTGGCGTGTAATGCCGATTTATTATCTCCAAATTGATGAGTTAAAATGGGGAAAAATGATTAAAAAATGGTTCTATGATTTGAAAAATGTTTTATTTTTGAGCAAAGTATTCTGTTGCGGACTTTTCGTGTTCCAGTGAAGTTGGATTTCGTTTTTGCTCTTTTTTCGGCAGTTATTAAACAGTTTAACCGAGATTTGGTGTGCCAATTTCAATGAAAGGAAGGAATTAAAGCTCCGGCTTCTCTCGTGGCCACAACAGAAGCATTTCAAAACTGTTTTGGAGAGAACTTCTGCGACCAAGTACCGTTATCGATCCATACAACAACAAAACCCTTATCGATGATCGTCCTTTTCTTCTTCAGACGCAGTTCCTCAGCCGCTATCCCCCGGCTGGCAACCGCCTCGTGTGGCGACACCTCTTCGCCTCGCCGGCCTGGGACGGCGCGCACGATACCCGGCTACTGGACACGGTGGCCAAGCAGCTGCTGCGCGAATTGGACGGATTCGTCAGCTGGACTCGGGAGGCCGGCCAGCTCTCGGAAATGGTGAGTCATGGAAACAGATTTGACTTGAACAAGACATGGAAATAGTTATTACTGGAAAAGTGGAAATAGACGTGACCTGAAAAAGTCATCTATCATATTCTTTCTTCATCATATTCGCTTCATTATTACTTTTCCTAGCGAAGGTTCATGCCGACTTGGGTGAGGGGTCTGAAAACCACAATAAAGTGGGGGAAAATGTTGTAGGATTTGTCTAACAAACCTGAAAAGTCCTTGGTTCGAGGACTTCACCGGACACACGCAGTCCGGTGTCCGGACTTTCACCAACTTATCAAACTTTCAAATTCCTTTCAGACCCTCTGCTTGGATACGCTGTGCCGCGTGGCCCGGTCGAAGCGGTTAGTGGCTACGGAGACGGGGCGCAGTATGGCCGATGCGTGTCTCCGGCTGTGGATGTTCGGCCCGCTCCACCTGCTGACCAGAAAGCGGGACTCCGAAGTGGCAGCGCTCGTGGCAGCCCTCGTCGCCTGGACCGCCTGCCTGCTGCCGATTATGCAAAACCGGGAACTGGTCGAGGTCCTGACGAGGATGTTGTACGTCCAGGGCCGCGGCTCCGACTCCGTCGAGTTGGCGGTTTACGAGACGGTCAACCGGCTTGGCCCGAAGGCCGTACCATCGACTGACGAGGTGAGCAAAAGGATGCTTTGGGCCATTGAGAGAGGTTGCGTGGCAAAAAAGTGGGACGCGGGACCTGAGAGTTACTTGGCAAAAGTTGTTACAGTTGATAGTGCTCGCAGATAGTTGAGAATGCTGTAAAATAGTTGAAATGGCAGTTGATAGTGCTCGCGGATAGTTGAGAATGCTGTAAAATAGTTGAAATGATAGTTGATAGTGCTCTTGGATAGTTGAGAATGCCGTAAAATATTTGAAATGACAGTTGATAGTGCTCACGGATAGTTGAGAATGCTGTAAAATAGTTGAAATGGCAGTTGATAGCACTCTCGGATAATTGAGAATGCCGTAAAATAGTTGAAATGACAGTTGATAGTGCTCGTGGATAGTTGAGAATGCCGTAGAATAGTTGAAACGACAGTTGATAGTGCTCGCGGATAGTTGAGAATGCCGTAAAATAGTTGAAACGACAGTTGATAGTGCTCGCGGATAGTTGAGAATGCCGTAAAATGGTCGAAACGACAGTTGATAGTGCTCTCGGATAGTTGAGAATGCCGTAAAATAG
>JAQFYZ010001374.1:0-24326 GCA_034695085.1 Cylindroiulus punctatus | reverse complement strand
TTTTATCCTACTCTCGCGGCCATGAAAGTGGCTGACTGCAGCGCCACCAGTGGCGTTGCACACTCCCAATACACTGAAGCCCTGTGTATAATTCGATGTAACCATGTTTCCAACACTGCCTGTGCGCGTAAGCATGCTGATACTTTCGTTAAGGAACGATTGGTTACATTAATGCTCGAAACAAACAATGTGGTTCAGTTTCCAAAGCACGTTCTGAAGACATGGTAAAAGCAACGTGCCGAAAATATAAAACGAGTGCCAACATGTGTTGACACTCGCCGTATTGCTCGATGTGAAACAGGGTGGTGTTTACTATTAGGCTACTTTCGATGAATGACGAGCGCATGACCTTCCCATGTATCGAATTATCGGCAGTGAGAAACAAAGGCCCTTCAGTTAACTGATTTCCGCCCACTGATCAGCCACTCGCGTGCTATGTGTGGCCCATTTTCAGGGGGGTTGGTGTTTTCCTCCAAATATTGATCGTGGCGAGCTTTCGGCAAACTAGGGCTCGTTTTCCGGGTCAGGTGACAAACGCCTTTTGTTTTAGCATTACAGTTCCTTCCCCCCTCATTAGGGGCCCCTGGCCCCCGACGGGTGGCTGCATCGAGTCGCAATTAATGAAGTGGGTTGGGGCCTACAGGATGATCTCCCGAGTGTTTCATTTCCATATTTGGGCGCAGACGCCGCAAATGAGCCAGTTAGAAACGCATTCGTGTGCGCAAACAAAAGCGAGTATTCACTTACACGCTTGATTACCCAGTTATGCCTCCTATTTTAATATTGATAACAACGACGCTCCCACCTGAGGGAAGCGGCCGCTTTCGCGTTTGCCTAACGAAGCCCTATGATTACCAAATTGCGAGAAGGCCCTGGGAGATTACACGTGCCAATTGGCGCGTTTCCTGCTCAACATATGCGCGGGGAACTTTAATGGTACCCCCAAGAAATTCCAACGAAATTCGCCCCCAGCCAGTGGCAAAATCAAGCCAGTCATAAATAAGCGAACGTGCTGATTGCCAGCCTGGGACGCCCTATGTAGCGCTAATTAAATCGGAGGCAGTGTGACGTCATTAAGCGACCGTCATGGGCCGCCTAGGACCGTTTAGAAACGAAGTTGCTGCTGGCGCCCCCTGCACTTAGGGGTCCCTCGGTGATGCCCGCTGGGACGTGGTACCTGCCAAAACGGGCAAATTTGGAGGAATTAGGACCCTTTAATGACGATATTAGCACCGATTTTAGAATTTTATCTATTATGTACTAGTTTGTACATGTGCAGTTGGCATACAGCTGCCATGGGGGAAATTTAGGCTGGATCGTGTTTGGTGGAAATTAACTCCATTAACACTTCGTAAACGTATCATAACATCTTGTTTGCGGTGCTAATTGATAAAACATGGAGAAGATGTAGTAGTAACATGTTGAATAGCAATTTAGGGTGCGCTAAGGGGTTCCCCTAATCAAGGGCTTCCCTTCGAAGCTAGCAGTGTTTGCCGTCTTATAGGGGTTTTGTTTTCTAGTCGAAAATCTTGAATGAGCATACCCTAATTACAAACATAAGTTATAAACTGTTAATTGCAAGGAACAAATTTTGGAAGAAGCTAGAAAATCTAAAGTTTTTCTTTAATTCATATAATTTGCTTTCTTCACAAGGAGTGCCAGGTGGCACTGCAATCGCTAGACTTGAAAATGCCATATACATAGGAAAACCCCCAAATTGACCGTTGGACCAAATCGTCAATTAGCATTAAGCGTAATTTTTGAGGAGAGTAGGTCTATGGATCGTTTGAGTTGTTTTATATGACATCATTTGTCTGACAATTTGAAGACGCACTATGATTACATTTGCATTTGTTTTTGCTAAATGCGTTTAACAGTCGCTGTCGTATGACCCAGCTTAAGGGCTTGACATTTGGAATATGTAAAACGTTCCCAATCCTTTATTAGATTCGATTTCCGACAACTAAGACTGATCCCCCTTTCCAGGTATTTTGCGATATTTATCCAAATCGATATTTAAATGACGGAATCCGAGAGATCCGGATGTATTTTGAAAAGATTGCTGTAGGAGATCGGCGAGAAACCTATATTTTCTGGTAAATTCGGGGCTATCAGTTGGAAATGGAATTGAATTTTATACAATTGCGGATGACGTTTAATACGATCGCATTAGCAGTAACTTGGTAACGTAATTCATCGCCGTTTTCGCTTGATTTCATTTCGCCAATGGAGTAGAGTTCAATTAGATGGCAACTATAAAATGAAATCCGAGCGAGCCTTTCGTTGCCATGGCTGTTAATTGACTTAAATATACATGGAAATCGGAGAGCGAAAATTAGGATCTTTTAGAACGAGTAGGATGGCAGCGGCAAAACACGTAACAACGTTTTAATTTGTTTTTATAAATAAATGTAATGAGATTCTCCTGGCCTTTTATTGGAAAATGGAAACAATCTAATTTGTAATGCAAGCTGACATTTATACTGTTTACTTGAAACTGATTAATGAACGGAGAAGGAAGCGGAGCTATTTCCATCTTTTTTGCCGAGCATTTCATTTGTTAGCTTCAATTTCAGCACGGCCTTATTCATCTGGAATTGCTAGGGTTCAACAGGCTTCATCACGAAAGTTAATAAATTTTCAATTTTAATCTTTAATCTCATTTCGTTTCCCTCATTCTGCGAGGAGAAGATGAGCTTGATAATTTACGTATCTCCGCATCTCACGCATCTTTCTAAATTGTTAGCATTTTTGGAAACTTGAGTTTGTTTCTGGTGCAATATTGATGGTTTAAAGCGCTGATGTTGTAGATTCAATTTTTCAGGCTGATAGAATATTTATTGGGTTTTAGACAAAATCTGGACATACAAAATTTGCGCTTTAAAATATCGATATTTTCATCGAAATTTCACGTTGAGTTTCTCAAACAGTGTGTGAAGCTACGGTGGGGCTAAAAATTGACTTCGTCCTAGTTTCATTAATGGACTAAAACAAAGCTCGGTGTATGCCGCTGCTGGCCCCCTGGTGGCGAATCAGATTTATCTCCGCATTAATATTGTGGCTTGAGAGTTTTTAACGGCCCGTTTACAAGCGAAATTCAAGTAGAAATTCGTGTCGAGTAGGCCCAAAATTCCATCTGGCTCAATTCCAGCTCCCCGTTAACTACTTAATGGCCAAATCGCCCACCAGGGGTCCCTGCGGCTGGCTGCTGATTGCCTATTTTCCTCTCTTCTTGGAAAATACAATGACACGAAACGATGGTTCCTACCGAGAGATGCGCGCCATCAATGACTCCTACTTGTCATCTTTTTCATACTCGAGTGTAAAAAGACCCCTGATGGCTTTGCTAAATAAACTAGAGTGGAAAGGAAAAATGCATAAAATACCCTGCGAGGAAATGCAGGGGATAGGGAACGAGGCGAAAGTTGCATAAGAAATCTTTCACACACTGAGCGGTTTTGATCCAAAATATCCCAAATCCCTTGAAAAAGGCAACCACTGAAAGCTTCAAAGTCATATGGGGAAAGTCAATCAATAGTCTCTTATTTAAGAAATTAACCTGCCAAATAGTTTTCAATTTTTAACGACCGAAAACAATACTTGATATATACACTGTATACTTTGCGTTCGATTTATATTTTTTTATATTCATTCATTTTGTGTGAAACATTTTTGACTCGGGGCGATAATTACGATCGTTACAATAATTAATTGGTAAAACTGTTTGAGTTGCTAAGACCGTATTCTAGGAGATGACAGAACTTCTACTTTTATTTCGTTTAAGGTTCATAGGGATTTTAATCTAAATGATATGATATGATATGATATTTATCATTTATCATCGTCTATGCAGAAAAAAGCTCAATGTGATTTCTGGTCAATTTTATAATGATGCCAAACTACTGATCAGTGTTCACAGCAATTTTAAATGAAAATTTCTATTCAGAAAAAATGTCCACACTGTTGAAAATCACAAAAGGTTGGTCGCTTCGTATTCTCTTCAGAAATCACACTGAAAACTAATTGGCGATTTGGTCGCATGGAGGGTTTTCCTACATGAATGCAATTTTTGATACAATACATGTAATAAATGTACATATAATAATATTACATATACATAAAACATGAAACAACAATTCAAAGTCCACTCGCCTCTCTCAAAATGTGATCCTTGTAACGTGCGTTTTTTCAAATGATTTTGTGTAACGAGGCACTTCTTGATCACCCTGCATGATAATAAAAATGGTCTGACGAATTAGTAGCAAGGGATGTCATTGGTAATGTCATGGTAATTCATAGATGACAAGAGGGCGTTCAATGAGTCACATGTGCGTCATTCCTCGCCAGTGATGTCCAACGTTGAGATGGATTAAGATGGCGAATGCCATATATTCCGCCATTTCCTGAATGAAAAAGGGTTTGTTTGCTGATGTCTAATTAAATCGGCTGCGAGTCCGTGATTTTATTTATTATTTGCTCTGCACTCGGACTTGTTTTAATGATATGTGTAGATGTGTGCTTTGGTCTTGCCATTGTGGACACTGTCCACTCTCGGTGGCTTCAAATCTGCTGGGATTCCACGAACAATTGTGGCTTGCAATTGGCCCGTGCTGTTTTTTGCGCTAGTGTCCTTTTCCATTTGTTCATTTTAGTGGCATTCAGACTGTCCACTTAGGCCACGATTGCAGCTGATGCCTGTGGGAGTCCCGAGCGTCGTTCGTGACGCAAGTCCAGCGCATGCTGAATGATCAATTTTTGTCTCGCTGTATGATTGGTTGTCAGCTGTCAGCCTGGGATTGCGAGGACAGGTTACTTAAGCGACTGCTTTAGGGCCAAATTGGAAAAAGCACGTTTTCGAGTCATTAACTGGAAAATGGAACGATTGTCCTATGTGTGGACAATCGTTTGTTAATAGGGTATTGGAAGACGAAATGATTTGTGGCCTATAATGACATTTCTTTCGGGTCTTGAGACAGTGTCTTTCGAAAATGTTAATAACCAACAGTGTTTTTCATCCTAGCTACAACATCTTGTGCTATAGTAGAAATACGAACTGATGGAACTGACGGACAGCCAATCAGAGGTTTCGCTTATCGATTTGGGATTCCTGGTTTTTAGTTGTTGAAAGGAAAATGGTTGACACCTCGAGCTGAAGCGCCTCCAATGTTGTTTTGTTGTTGAGCACCTTCCTCTCACCAGTGGCGCTGTATACGAAATTCTAGACTTAGTCAATCGCAAACCGGCGATTGGATTGTATTGGTCGGCGCTTTCAGCCCAGTTCCATCACTTCGTGGTTCTACTATAGTTTCCATTCATCTTGTTTTAAACGTTCTTCATGTACATTCGCGATATTTGTTGGCCTTCATGAAGATAACAAAGATTCACTGCAGGAATGTGTAATCTTTGTCTGAATGTAGCAAGTATTGGAACAGAAGATATTAAAAGGATCCATTCATTTATGGGGGCTCGTTATGTTTTGTTTTGGTAGTGCAGGATTTTCTGCTGACGTACTAATTGAAGATTCCCTTACAAGTTTACTGTGCAGATTTCATTGGAAAGCACAAGTTTTGGGGACTTGTTCATTCTTAATGCAGCTGTGATAGTAGAAACACATTTACATTGCACGTGCATGTTTCGTCTCCATTACCTCTCCAATGCTACTTTGTGGACACTCTGTAACTAGCAGCATTCGTGAGATGCTCAGCATGGAGGAGACCATTTTAATTTGTCAAAGTGTTGTGACAGAGCACAAACGTCTTTCTTATTTTTGTTTACTCGCGATGGCATATTTTGGTGCCTTTTGGCATTTTTGACATGTTCTTAAAAATGGCTCGAAGCGAATGACATGTCACGCATTCTTTTTCTTTCCTTTTTTTGCCTCAAAATCGAAAATGCCTCGAATCCCGACTGGACGCTGGGCAGGCAACACGTTGGTTTTCTTTTGTGGTTTTATTCCCGAGACGATTAGGTGGAATTGATGTTTCTCACTTGGAGCCAGCCTTGAATCAATAGTTCGCGTGTTGCAGACTCACTCAATGAAGTCAACTGAGAAATGGTTCTAACAGAGGAAATTCATCGAGATTCACATAATGTCTCAACTGACTTCGAAATACATGTACGAGTGTGGTCGGTTCTCCAAGCAGTCGAGTCAGAAATTCTATATCTAAGATGGTAAATTCTTACGAATAACTCGTGATACAAATAATTCTTTTTACATCTCCAGGCAATCACTGCAATCTTCCATGCTGTAAGGAGAAGCCCACTATAGGGGCGGGAAATATTCCGAGGCACAACATTAATTTTAATTGAAAAATGATATCTGGTCAACCCATACATCGTTTGCACAATTTCAGTTCGATATAGCTATTTAAAATAAATTAAATTTCAATCATTTAGACATTTTTATTGGCAGCATTACATGTATTTGCATATCATCCAACTTGTAAACATTTGAAAATGCACATGTTTTTGATTTTTATATGTTTTCGTAAGACTGATCTCAGAAGCGGAGTTCACAATGAGAGCATCAAATGTAAATTCGACAATGGGAATTCCGCCATTAAAAATCATGAACGTGCATGTTTTTCGGGGAAAACGAATGTGTTGCGTCATGTTATGAGCGAAATGTTATTTGAAGTTCATTGAACAAAGTCAGGGTGTTGACACATGGAACGGAATCGTCAAAACGCAATGCACGTATCAAAAGGGATTTTAGGATATGCAAATAACCCCTCGAATCGGTCAAACATTTCTCTATCAATCTTTTCTGTTCACTTTTCAGCTCCGGATTGAAAAAGGGCGCCACGAGGGATAGGGGATATAATCATTGTTTTCGAAGCGTGCAAAACGAAACTGATATACGGTATTAATAAAAATGCGCTGTGATTGTTTTTCCAAGCAACGTGATCCAGGCTCCCCATCCTTCCCCAGGCGATGATTCCTCGTGAATCTTCCTTTGTGACTCATCCGAATCCCCCCGGGGGGTAGAGCGCCCCCCACGAGGCGACTTTCGATGCACCACGTCACTAATTCGCACCGAGTGACGTCACTCTTGTAATTCGTTTTCGCATGATGAGTAATTAGAGCGACGTGCAAATCGTATTATTTTCACCCACTTATTAAGCGCTGTGATGGGGGTTGGGGGTCCTTGTGTTCCCCATAAACACGACGAGGAGTTGCGATTGTTGTTGCGTTCGGTCGAGTTGCGAATTATGAATCTTCCGGGGATTCGGGGGGGGGGAGTATTTTGCGATGACTGCGGTCTTAGCATTAGCTATGAGAGTTCAGGAGAGTAGAAAAGTCGAGGGCTTTTACGCCGCCAATAAGACGTGTTTATGAAAATAAGATAATGAACGTGTGATATGCGAGTAACGTTTCGGTGCCACGGCGGAAAGCACGAGCGCCGTAATGAAGACGTGCTCCAATTAATGGTCTAATTTAATAAACGTCCGTTAACGAGGATTTAATGAAGTCGCAGAATCGGAGGGGATCATTAGCCAGTCACAATTTGGCGACACCCGAGGTATGTCACCTGAAACGGGATTGGGCACGAAGGAGTCACGTACTGTGTGCATGTTTTCCAAGTTGAAACGTCAATGATGCGTTTATTTCCGAATGCATATCCTACTCGGTGATTAGGAGGCACATTTCGCTCCTACACCTCTCAGATGTTTAGGTGGTTGGATCGTCAAACGACCTCTATAAATGAGAACAAACTTTCAAATCTGATTGCAAAGGGTTTCTAACCTGGTGATATTTGCTTCCAATACAGGGTGAGTGAGGCATATGCATACAAACACGATAACATCATAAACGTTACTTTTTCTTAGTAAATATGGCGACTCGACTTAATTTGGATAAAGGGATTACAGCTTGAATGGAATTCACCCATTAGTCTGTCCATTGCTCCACACAACCCTTTTCCATCTCTGAATTTTAGCCCATAAGAACACCAGTGCTTCTTGGTGCTTTTGACTTCTTTCATAATACATGTACATGTAAGGGTTGAACAAGTTTATTTGTGATAGTTTTGGTATACTAAAGGTTTTTATACCACGTGGCTTCAATTAAATGATTTCTGTGATTTTGTGATTTCTGTCGACTGCTTCACCAGTTTTTAATGACCGATTTAGTTAAACAAAGCACGCGAAATAAAAGGGTTATTCGCGACTTTTCAATATTAACGAACGAAGTTTTCCATCAAGTATTTTCCCTAGATTCGCGTTTATCTTAATGCATTTTTTCACTTTTTTCTTTTAGTCTTTAGAAAAAAGGGTATAATCTCTGTTGGCGTAATAGCGGTTGGGGTTTATTATTTTTTTATTTTATCCATTAACAGGCAGTATAGGCTGCATTTTGTTTTTTATTAGACTCGGATGATGATGCTTTTATTTTTAGCATTTTTTTCGACATTTTTTCCCGTGGTGCTGAAAATGGGTTTTGGCAATATTACGCTCGACGAAAACCATGGAAACTGAAAGCTGCTTACAAGTTAGTGAAGATGAATTTCGTCGGTTGCAAAAACACTGCCCGGATCTAAGCCCAACCCATTACAGCTTATGCGTGACATTGAAAGCAAGTGCAAATATTTATTATGGGAAATTATGGGTTGCTACGAAATTGAAAAACATTTAGTATTAGTTGCGTGTATAAGATACTATACTTTATTGACCAACAATTACAGCTTGATGAATGAATCCGCCATTTTTAAAATTGACTACCTAACAAAAAATTCGCTGTACTGTCAGTGATAATTGTATCAAGACAGGGTATTGATCACTGTACCGTATACATACATGAATAAATAATACTCTACAATTGTACCTGACATCATGTGACTGATGCAATTCAGAAGACACATCTAATCTCGACCAATTTTCACAAAACGTTTTGCTCAATCCTTGAGCTTCTTCAGGTTCTAGTCAAAACACGAACAAGAACTGCTTAATTATTATAATAAATTTCCGATGGTCAAATTCAATTAGCAAATAAGACAGACCAATTATTCTTAAAAATGGACACGTGGCTATTCGTGTCATCGTTTATAATCTGCCCTTTATAAGAATAACTTTCAAGACCTCATCCATATAGGTTGATTAGTTTGTGGCTTTAGCCTACAGATACACCACTGTGTTGCTTACAATGTGTTTTACATAGAACGTAATATAGGGAAACAGTTGTTCATATTTTGGTATAGAATCCTGATGAGGCTGAAAGATGGAGAAAAAACGTTATTATGTGAATGCAATTAATATTGACCGTAATTTGATGTCTTCTGTACAGTATAGTACTCTGGTACCACCTAGCTTCCGCAATCAACATCTCTGTCTGGTGCCCCCCTGCAAGTTAGCCCTGATGTCTAAACACAACAGTGACTTTTCATTAGCAATTACAGGGGCAATTTCCTGTCTCAGGGTACGGTAATTTCTGAGACATCTTCGCTTCGCCCCCTGGCGGTTCCACCGGGATCCACCCTCACCCTTCACCCCTCACCCCTTCACCCCCTGCTTTTCTGCTTCCTGATTGCTGCTGCACATTAACCGATTGCAAGCTCAAGTGACCCTTCGCAACACGCGGATTGCTACACCCTGTGTCACTGTTGCCATGGTTGCAACTGGTTGCAGGATTCCCCCAACCCCCTTAATGCCGTCGCCATGGTTACAGGGGATGCTGGCACTCATCTCGCCATTGATGCTCAGCCTCTTTGTTTTGTCTTCTCTTCAGAAGACAAAACCTGATTCACGACGCTCTTGCTCGAGTCTTTTTATGGCGGCCAAAACAAGGGCGGGAATTAATGGCTTCCTGGAGGTTTTTCTCTCATTGTTTTTTTTCTCTTCTGTTTTCGACAAACGAGTGAAATTAAATTTCACCAATTTGAAGCAGATACAGTGCTTCATTAGGGCGCGCCTGAAGCAAGGACCAGCAATGATGAAAACGTATAACGAATTGGACTGTTTCGACAAATAAATTACGCAGACGAAATTGGGCTGGTTCGGCTAAGCCCGAATCATTATGAACATCACGGTGCAAATATACGTTGTTAATGATTGTACCCTAGTCCAACTATGTACATTAACATATTTGCGTTTCAACCCTACCTGTTTAGTATACACGAACTGCATGTCCTAGTTTTGATAAGCTTTGTCATCATTCGTCATCATTTTCAGACTCCCCTAGTGTTGACATTTGTCATTATACTGACAAATTACTAATTGAGAACTTTTTCATCAGTACCTCAGCATAAATGATGGATTTTTACCAAATGTTTCACAAAACAACAATGATGACATCATGATTTGACTATCGCCCTCCCCTCTCTTGAAGATGGTGACATTATACCTGAACGTCCCCTTGTCTCAATTGATCCTATTAGGTTATTCTTTGATATTTTGTGTTTAACCTAACCTAGAAAACCTAGAAAAAGAAAAAGTTCTTTAATTTCCTGCCCATCTAGTTCATTGCAAGCTCTGTTTGAAAATAATTTAATCTTTCTGCGCTGTGGGATAAATTGTGTGATATATTAAAAATCAAGAACAAAATGAAAGAAACTGTTAAATATTTTATCAATATGCTTTGATGCACATATTCTGTTTTTTCAATGCAACAAATAAGGAATATATGACATGCTCTATTGGACTAGCCGTTTCTAATTACGTTGCAAAAAGATATCATCGAACATTGCTTTGGCTTTAAGTTATATTGCAAAGCATTTTAATCGTGCGTGTGTAAGGCTTCGCGTACAATGTTTTGGTATTTCGTAGTCTTGATCCGTCCACTGTTCGCTCGCAATTTGCATTTTTGCGACCGAAACTAAGTAATTGGATCAGGACAAACCTTACAAAACAGTACGAGCTAGATAAAAGAAGCCCTTAAATTCTGTATTTATTTCTCGTAGATTAAATTAAACGTAGAGATTTGAGCAAGAGTAAATAAAAAAATAAAAAATGGGAAACTAGCCATACAGGTTTGCGTATGTCCTAGACCACCTCATACATACATGTATATTTGAGCTAATAGTGGGGAACGTTTCCTTAGATGCACAAACTCATACCATACACTTAATGTTTACATGCCATAGGTATCAATGGTTATGACAAGATTCAAGATTTGACTAATGGACCACCTGGATAAACTACTAATTCTGAAGGCGCTTTTTATTATTTTTTTTACCGAAACTCACGTTAGATGTCTCTGCGTTCCCCATATCAAGAAATCCCAGTTTTTATTTGCCTTCGTAAAAATGCGCAACATCATGAATAAGTGAGGGGCGCCATATGCGCAACGTGGGACGCGAACATCCTCCGTATTATTACCGAATGCGAAATCGAATTTACTGATGTTGAACTATCAATTTTAGTTCATTTTTATGCATATACTCCAGACTGATATATTCAAATTCGGAAATCGATTTACCACGAGGAGGAAACGAGAGAAAAAGAAAAAAACTATAATACTAATAAAATAGGGCGGGTGTTTTTATGTAGTAAACATGCTGTTTTCTCCGAATTTCTAACCGTGAAACGACCAACTACGAACAAGGAGATGGATCGCGGTCAAGATTTTTTTCCCCCCCAAAAAATCAATATTCCTTCGTTTCATATTTTTGCTTTCGTTTAAAGTAATGTTCCGTCTCGCGTTTTTTTATTTATCTATCGGTGGCTATTTCATTTCTCCGCACTTTTTTCGCCAAGAAATTTATACAAAGCGTCGGCCTGGTCTTTTAAAAATTGAGGATTTAATAAAATGGAAGGAAACGAGGATCGATTGGAGGCCCTAGCACAGTGTATTTTCCCGATACGCTGCATATACGTTTATATGATACCGAATGCATTAAATAATTTATTCGGCGAAATACACGGCGGACGTACACGTAGTTCTCCCCCGAAAACTTGGAATTTCATTTGCATACTTGAGAGCTAGGGAGTGAAATATGCTCAAACTCACCTGAAGCCCTGTTGCCAGCTGAAATTCAATTTGTTTTAGCAACATGAGCCGCGTCTAGCTGACCGTAAATAACACGAATTTAACTTCGTTCAACCAGGAGAAAAACTTGTCTTTTTCGCGACGTTTTTAATATATTTTTGTATAGACCTGCACATATAGAGCGTCGCAAAGGAGGATTGATGGTGACCTTATCGACATTTGGCAGTGACAAATCCCTAAGTCTACCTTATGAAGGTGTCTATGATGCCGCCTTTCATGAAATGGACTCACTTATTTTGAATACGTGAATTGCATTGGGGTGATTCAGCAAAGGAGGACCATAGACTGTTAATATTGTACAATTTTTGCGTGCATTTGTCAGCATAAAACCAAATGTCGAACTTCTGTGCCACCTTCTATTTGTGGTTGTCAATCTGCTGTTGCTAGTGGGCAGTTAAATTGCTTGCATGACAGTATCTCAAATGACCACCTTGCTTGGGACATCATCGGACGACGTTAAGGCCACCCATGGCATTATGTCAATAATATAAATCGATTTCTGGGGTGTAAAATGGTTGACAATGGCTTCGAATAAGTCGGACAGTTGTATAAAAACAAAAGCGAGCTCAGCTATATGGTCATGTTCGTCTGTGACTGAATCAATGACTCATTTCACACTGATGCATATATCCAGTAAATGAAACCTTATACTGTAACATATTTTTCTGGGCTTATACTGGCGTACATAACTCCAGCATTTACAAGTTTGTAGCAAATGTCCCATGTCCTGGTTTCTTCCATCTCCCTTAATCGAAATCTATTTGAACGGAAGTGAGGATGTTTCCGTTTATGTACTCTTTTACAGCGGCTGACCCTCGTGAAATTACCTTTGGTCAGATATTGATGAGGACCGAAAGGAGGACGTGGAGTTAATCTCGACGGGGTTCGACCTCAACCGGCAAATTACCCGATTTTATGACCGAAATTAATTAATCCTGGTCAGGGTTTAATGCTCCGGTTAAGCGTGGTGCGAAATGCGCTTTGCATACAGGGTGCGACATCTAGCGTGTGCTTGGGCATCAGAAGTTACCATATTTGGGTCATAAAACGTCATTTGAAACTTTAGTTGCTGTTTTAAATGGGTTTTAGCGGAGAAATACAGAAGAACAATGCGCTAATTCGAGTTTGGTGCAGCCGTCCATATCCTGACTTTTCAAAAATACCATTTTTTGGAGAATTTGGGATGAGATTGAAGTCAAATCCTAAATATGCTTAACTCCGTCATTCACTATTACTATTTGTACAGCTGCTTTGTCGGAATTCACAGAACAGTTTTTGAACGATTTGTCCAATGGAATTATAGTTTTTTCCCGGAAAAATGAAGCTAATCTTCTTTTCCACATTTTTATAATCTTCGTGTTTTTTTTTTGTAAATGCTATTGCAAATAATTCCAATGAATCCGTATGCAATATTGCATTTCTGGAAGATGTACAGTATAACAGTTTTGCACCCACTACCATGTGTTACATGCTGACAATTTGTTGTGTTACAATGAGGTGTTTTGGTGTTGACATGTCATCAAATTCTCTTTTCCCACATGACAGGATTGTACCGAATTTAGTTTAATTTAATTATGGATTAAACTGAAGTCCATGCTCATTTATATAGCACATACTTTAGCTAATCTAATTAAGGGCGATACAATTAATAGGACAAACAGGTAAATTATGAGAAACGGACGCTGGTGAACAAACAATTGGTTTTGTACATTTTGCCGCGGTTGAAAAGGGCGCCGCCGTCGCCATGGGAAGCGACTTCTCCAATGAATTGCATGTGATTGGGGATTTGAAAATGCAATTACATGTATAGCCAGAGTAAGTCCAATAAAATAAGTTGCCTTGATTTAATTAAGGGGTCAAGAACCGCTGTTGGATGGCTTTCGGGTTTATAGTTACAAACAGTCATTTAAAAATCCCTCCTCTGAATAATCTATAAAAACGAATTACAAATCTACTAACAAAAATGCAATACAATATACATGTAGGATTCAGCATATTTAGTATTTTCATTAAACGCCATCGATTCGGAATGAGAAATGCTGTATAAATATTGATCTCAACACATGAGGGGATTATTGATAGAAACCGAAGTAAAACGAGAATTTCGAATGTCTTACGATTTTAATCGATTTTAAAATTTTTTAGGGACGAATTTAGCTTCACTGTATTTATTGGTTTTGGAACTTGTCTCGTATATAGGAGTGACAACTGTCCTACATGTTGCTATAAGAATTGATCGTATTATTTATCTCATCTCGTTGTTTTGTTTTCTTGTGTTGACCCAAACGAAAACAACCCTATACTTAACTAACCTTAATTTGCTTAAAAATGGAAATTAAGGTTTTGCTGCCCCTACCACCGGGCAATCACTGCCAACTTAAAATCCGTGAGGGCAGGCTCGCCTATATCATGGTTAGAACATGCAGAACAGCCCTTTTTATTTCTATTTTACTATACCTGACACGATATAAGGGCGTATATAGTGCATATCAAGTCTACTGAAGTAGTAGAGTTGAAATACCGTTTTTTCTTGAAGAGTAGGGGATGTTCTGGTCTATGGAATTGGTTTTATTAACAGCTTTCGATTATTATTAAAAATCGAGTTATTCGAAAAACTTGACTTTCAAATGGTCGACTCTTTCAAAATCGAATTTCGAATATATTAGGTTAACATTTAGTCACACCTTTAAGCGTACATGCTACATGTACACTGTATATCGAACAAATGACGCCGCTCCAATCGTCCTCCAGAAGGCAAAGTGAAATAGCCCCCTTTTAACCTGACACGTAATATAGGCTGACGTTCATGAATAATTCACCCCTTTACCCTATATAAGATTTAATAAATTCTTCGTGGAATGAATGGCATATGGCGAAATGGCATCATGCTGATTTTCTGTTCGCTCATTTTCTCAACATTTGAAAATGTGAATGTGAAAATCCTGTTGACTGTCGTCTTGATTTTACTTGTCTGATTTGCTTATCAGTGATAAATGAATTTCGTGATCGTTAAAAATGTCTTCCATTCCATTGACCCACCGATCTGTAATTATCGTGGAGTCTACCTGACAGCCCCTGACTGATATAACGACATAACGAGCAGTTTTTACAGCCGATTTCGGTGGTTATTATGTTGAGGCTATGTTTTGTTTTATGCAAAGCAGTTCGTAATCGCTTTCCGATGGTTTTATTTTCAAATCAAGCAAAATTGAAAATGCTGTCCGATCGGTTCCAATGCTAATAGTAACATACATGTACATGTAAAGAGGTCAGTGGACGAAGAATCGTGTTGCAAACATTTTGCATGTAAATTGAGGCAATTGGAAAAAAAACCTTCAATTTGAAATCTGCACTGGAATGTTGCAATAAGATTTAACGAGAGATTGCAAGAATTTCAATGGTTATATTCGTCGCTATTTTAGCAATAAACTTGTCGATGTGGAGGATCTTTCGTATTTTTCTCTGATGCCATTATCGGAATTTGACAAGAAGAAAATGACTTCCTATCCTCCTTCGGTAATGGTATGACAAGTACATGGAGCCACCATTTTGCCCTCCCATCTTGCTGGTCGAAACTCCCCATAAATGCGCTTTTAATATCCTTATAGGAGCGTTGAAGTGTGGCTCCATATACCTCATCACTTGCTTAATTCGGAAATTTCTTATGCCCGTATGCAGGACATTTCGCTCTTGACCGACAGTAAAACTTAGCTTCCTAATACGTCATAAAACGTATAACGACACCATGAAATAAGGGAGTAAGGACACAAAAAAGTCGCCGTGAAAATGTGTTAACGCAGCGAACGTACATGTATTCGTCTTCTGTTAAACATGGTGATTATATTAGCCTTGCACTGTTCATCGTTATAAAAAATAATTAAGCAACACTGTTAGATACAAAGAACAAATTTTGGAAAATAAGATAAACTCCTAAAGAATTTTATTTCATATATTTGATTCACAGGAAGGCCAGCAGGTACATGTATAAGCCATACAAGCTTGAATCGAAAATGGCATCACATAGAAAAACCCTAAAGATAAACACATACAGCTGTATCATGTGACCAAATTGCCAATTAGTGTTATTAAAGCGCAATTTCTCAGGAGTGTACAGACTGCAAACACATATAGTAGGCTGGTATGTATATTTCCTGATATTCCATGTTCATGCATACATAGTGTTCGTGGTCGTGAGGAATGATTTTTGTTGAAAATAGCTTTTCAAATTAGCTACTAATAAAAGCTTGGTGACTATGCGAGCAAAATTTCGTGTTTTCATTGCAATGACTGGCTCACTACCCCGAGCTTAATGTCCGAACAAATAAAATACATCAACCGAATTGCATACCAAAACTGTTTGTCATGCTTAATGGCCAATGGGATTGCATTTGCATGCACGGTTCTGTTATTATCAGCCGTGAAAACAGTTGATGTTAAGGGGATGATGACTGTGCCAGAGTATTTGTGACTCACCTTGGTGTATGAATGTGGGATTTGTTGTCATAGCAACTTAGTCTGTCCTGGATGGGAGTGGCCTGGGGATTTAGCAAACAGATTCCTGGCTTTTATTATGAAAAATACATAACATTTACTAATGGTCACGTAACTCTTTCCAGTCCGATGATTTCATTTAAATCTCAAATTTAGCATTGTTTTCTATGAAATGCTGCACTCCTAATGTATGCCAAAGTGGATGTGTTCGAATGGAACTGAAAACAAATTGAAACAAAGGCCGCAGCTGCGTTATTTTACTAGCTAAACTTTGTCACACAGGAGTCAGGATAAGAACAATAGTGAATTATTTCTGTCTGAAATGTCTTATTGATGAAATTATGATCGCTTTTACGAAGTATAGTCAAATGCATTTTCAGCATTTCAGGGATACTAAACTCCATAAAGTAGTACATTGTCTACTTTTTAAGTCTGTAGATGATGTCAAAATTTGGAATTGGAAATTATTCGAAAAACTCAACTTTGCTATCTAGGATTTTCCTGAAATAATGGTTTATTCAGATTCTGGAGATTACAGCGGCGCCTGCTGGCGCTCCTTGTTGCCTTTTTACAAATCTTTTACTAAACAGATTTTCTTCTAAATTAATTTGAGCAATGACGATTTGACTTTTATGATCACCATGCATCATGCTTACCTTACTTTCCTTATTCGGAAAATCGATTTTTATTTGGAAAGGCTTTTCCATCATTGTTTCGGAAACTTCTTAAATTTCAAATTTTTTATATAACTATTCGCATTACATATTATTTTCAATTAGTTTTGTCTATGCACTTCAGCGCGGTGGCTGATAATTGCTGGGTTAATTGGTTGGCAAGTACATTGTAACCTGCAAATGAAATGCATCATGTTGAACGGACATGACATGCATCTTAATTGTTGTGTAAAGAACGTGCAATCCTTTCCTGTTTATTTTGTTTAATTGACATTGTGTTCAGTTTCCTTATGTGAATTTTAAGTGCATGTATTCAGCAAGCTGCTGCCGTGAATCGGTTTTTTTTCTCGAAAATTTTAAGCTTTGCTTCTCGGAATTCGCTATGTATGAATTCCTTCTAACAATTAATAAAAGCATTTTCGTGAATAATTGATGCATTACGTAAGTGGATCTGGAGCGGCGTAATATTTAATCGAGGATGCGCAAGGCAGAATGGAACGAACGGTTTTGGAGGCAAGAGCACTTACTGTATAAGTAAGAAAAAAATTGCACCCGCCCTTAATTCTCTATATGCGATATAAGTGATTTTTAAAGCGTTTCGCAATTTTGCGTGGAAAAAATCCGTGCGTCTATGCTTTATATGCTTTACTTCTTGATCACGCAATAATTGCTACAGTGTAGGCTGTGTCCTCGTTGAAAGATGGTGATTTTTTTTTCTTTTCTTCTTTTTTTTGGTGACGATATTCCCTGTGACAATCCAAAAGTTTGAACCCCACTTAAGAAAATTGGATGTGATCGAAATTAGACATAAGGAAAAAAATTACGATCTGGATTCAACTATTGGGCAATGCGGGGGATTCGCTAATTGGCGTCTTAAGCAAAAACTAACTCAAGCAGGCAACCCCTCGTCAATGTTTTAACATTAATTATTCGCGAATTTAATTTCCAAAACATTTTCTCGAATTAAGGTTAAGAAAACACGCTGAGGTAATCTGGACTGAAATTTTAAGCTAAACTGATTGTTTGGTGTTGGACACTACTGTGATATACTCTATGGATGGTTAACTTGTAATAATTAAACCAGCTGTTATCAGTGGATGTGCATGTAGATGATGTCCGCGAAAAAGTGTAACCTCTTACCCATCCCAATTTTCTGCTGCTACCTTGCAATTTGAAATTAAGGTCATGTACAGTAACTGAACTCTTCAATTATTCGTTCACAGCAAAAGACGCTTGAACGTAGTAGTTAAACAAAGGTTTTACTGTGAAACTATACGAATAAAAAGCGTCTTATTCTTACCCTCTCCATTACCATTTACCATCGTCCCATTTTCGTACTCCACCTCGAAACTTGTACATAATGTGTGTACGGCCTCTTTAGGCTGTGCAGCGTTTTGCTTCTCGCCAAGCAAGACGTAGGTTTTAACGAGGAAATTTGCATTAGACATTTTTTTTTTCATCCAAAAGACGCAATTTTTCAAAATGCTGCCTCGTGCAGTGTATCTCTCTCGCTCGAGCATTGTGGCGAATAAATTATCCAATTGTGGTAAGCGCTATGAAGTCGGGTCCCGGCTGCCACTTCACTCGCCTAATAGTCGTTAATTTTCCCAAGTGAAACCTTCCCTGGATCTGACTTAACTGTCAAATTTCGAATATTACTAGACGTTATTTTACATTTTGGGAAATTTATCTGCTGGTTGTCAAGTGCTTCTTCTTACCTTTTCAGCCTGGAAAAGGTTCGCAAAGTGTTAAATATAACGTTTGACAAATCGCCGTGTACATTTGATATGTGAAAAAACCTGGTTCTGAAGAAAACATTTGGAATTTAGGCGAAACAAGTCTTATTTAATCCATTGATAGACTCAGGCAAACACGCAACGCACAAGGCATTGCACTGATTGCCCCCCTTTAAGGGGTAGAATCTGAAGAAAAGCCAGTGTGTATTAAAAAGTATGTTTAAGATGTTTTTTAAGTGTGGATGGTCCTAATCTGCACGTGAGACCTCGTTTCTGGAGATTGTGCAGTTTCCACTTTGTATTCGTCATTTAGTGACCCTTAATCCGCATGCAAATGTGTTGTTTATTTTGCGTCCAACCTGTATTTTTCGTTGATTGAAATTGCGACTTTGGCGCTAGTGATGACACGTTTCGAGTATCTTCTCGCAGCCCTCCCGGATTTTAGTCCATAGTGCATCATCCCACTCATAAAGCGATTTTGAAAATTGCCCCATATAATCTAAAATCCATTTTCAGCTGGCAATTTACGAGATAAACAGGCGAGAGTGCTAAGCTAAGCTAGCCCAATTTGAATTGCTAATTCGTAATGTATGCGATGAAATTGGCCTTAAGATACCTTTTTTAATTTTGCTTCACCCTCTTGTTTTCGGTGTGGTCGATGGAGAAGGAGGGACTAACAGGAGCAGACTCCTCTAGGAGAATAAGGGGATTTCTGAACCACTAAAATAAAATATGAGCTGCAAAATATTTGCCTTGGCTTACACAAAAGCGCGGCCATCCATTAATGCAGCTCGCAATCATAATACGAAACCATGAAAAAATCTTTCATTTCACTCCCAGGCACTCTTAAGCAGCACGTTTCCAGCCCCTGAGCGTCTTAGGGGAGTCTCTGGGGAGAAACCTGTGTGGAGCAGGAGTAATGGAGGGGTTATGAATATGGTTACCATAGCCATGCAAAATTTTTTCCTATTGACTACTTAGTCTGGAATTATATTTAAAAGTGCGGCGAACACCTGTCACTTTTGGCTTAAAATTTGTTACCAGCTTAGCCAATTATTGAAGCATTCCTACAATGGAATGAAGAATTGAAATTTAAAACCAACGCAAAAAGTAGTAAATACATGCAAGATAATATACATGTATGAACCAAGCATAACAAAATTCGAAAGGGTGCAAGTGCACTTGGGTTATAAGGCATTGTTAATTTATGAGGCTTTTTTATAAATGATGTTGCCTAATTGTTTTTGTTTTTGTTTTTTGCATTATACTTTTGGCACTAAAATCGTTTTGAATTTCACGTTTTTATTGAGTGGCTTTGTGTGGCTAGTAAGTGAACAGCAGAAAAATAAAACAGTGCACTTTGGTATTGCCCTGCTGTACCATGGACAGTGTTAACATGCAAGCTTTAGCAAGCTCTAAATTAAGCTAACCTTGTGGTTTCCAGTCTGACATTTAGTGGTGACTTGTTGGGAGCACCCAGAGTCCTCTGCTTCATAACAAAGCAATACCATACTTGGGGACGTGGTATGTCTGAGTTTACGAAAATCAGATACACATAACCCTATGTATGTACGAAAGCTTCGCTGCAACCGGTTTTTCATTTACCACAAACCTTGCTGGGTTTGAGGTGCTTTGATGAAAACCGTGTACATTCAGATTCCTAACAAAAGTGCGCTAAAGTTCTCCTAACGGAAAGTGAGCTTGCAGTGATTGCCTGGTGGTTAGGGGCAGCTACACGTAAATCAGAAATTTCATCTCATGTCTATAGACAGGTAAAGCTAAATTACTGTAAAAATATGTTTTGCACCTCGTACAGTAATGCATAAATGGAAAGTAGAAAAAATAGTGCAAGATGATTTCCTCGTTTCAGTATGATTTTTGAGATTTTTGAAAGCTATTGAAAGCTTTTTCCCCTCCAATATGCTAATTTTGTCATCCTGGACGTGCTGTGTTATGTTTTGCCTATTTATGGTGTGTTTCCTAATTGCAACTCGGTCGTAACCTCTCAACCGTGTCAGCCTCTTGCTTTCATAATTATTCTTGACAAGCTGTAGCTGTTCGGCGCGGCGGTCAGGCAGCCAGGGCCCGCGTTTTACATTAATTAATTTGAGTAATGAAATTCAAATGAACAGCGACAAGTGCCGTTTTCGACCAACCTGCAGTTTCGGTCCTGTTCTTGTTTCCGAATTATTAATTAGTTTTGATTAGCTTCGATAGCCCTTCGCCTTTCGGTCATTTTTAAAGGAAGATGAATGGGCTCTCTCCGCTAGTAGACCGAGGCTCGTTATTTTCGAAAACGTCAAAGTAAATGGCCGTTTAATCGATGGCGACAAGTTGCCTTCTAATTGGTCTGTGACTGAAAACCCATCAGTGGCAAAGTCGTGAATTGGTAAAGTTTACACCGTTTTCGATGACAACACGTTTGAGCTCTTGTTTTGAACGTGTTAGGTTTAAAATTTAGGATTTTCTCTCAAATTCGCACCCCCGCTTCAATAATTATACAACTCAAAAATTACCAAGTTCCAGTTAAGGCCCATTGAAAGTGATTTCTTGCAATTGAATTTTGAAAATTTTGGACAGATATCATAATTTCAAATGTAAATAAATGTTTGAATTCAAAGTTTATATTGATAGTAAGTTCCTGTGCTATATAAAATGAAAAGACATTTCGTTTTTAGAATTTTTCCAGATATTCTTTATTTTGCCAACGACAGTAAATCTCTTATATTCCTATTCAGACGACAGGTGCTGCCATCTATCGCCCATAAAGCAAAATAAAAAGGCAAACATAGAATTATCGTTTTCATTAATATCATATCCATTTCCACAAGTTGTCAAAAGCACATTCCAAAAAACGCAAATCCCTCTTAATGTTTTAAAAAAAAAATATTTTAATATGTTGATCAGGAAAGGAGAAATTGTTTCGTAATTTTATGCAGGGTGTCCCCAAAGTCACAACGCACTTTCAATGGGCCTTTAGACTAGTATCCCGCCAAGTGTAATGATCTACATGTGTATCTTCCGAAACAAAACACATCTTGGAACCTTATAATTTTCTCAAAATGAGTTGGTTTGTCATTTTTGAAACAATGATGCTCTGTTGCAAAACAGTTTATAAACCGGCTTTCTCTCAAAATTGCATCTTTTGAGTTATGTGAAGTGGGGTGCGATTTGACTCAAAGCCAGCACTTTTTACTCAAGCCTTCGATAATACGTTTAATCGTTAGTTCGACTCTTAAACAAATTTTTCAGGTTATGCAGAATCAGAGCCTGCTAAAAATGCGTATATTTTAGCCCTGCTTGTCTACTATACTAGAATTAACCCCTGTTCAAGCTGTCGCAATTTATCCTTGTGGATAAAGTACAGAATTTGCACCTGCTGTTCACTTAACCTAAACTATTCTAAAAACGTAATTTCAGATTTAACTGCCCCTGAACTAGCTGCCAGCCTACGGGATGTGAGGGAGCAATGAGGGGTTGCAATCTGTTGTACACTGTACAATGTATGTTATTGATTTAACCTTTGACTGAATGCAATTACCTGCAGTATCAGAACCGTTATCTTGCTCACGATGGTACTGACATAAGTTATCAGTTAACCATCATGCCGACAACGTTGTCTTTGAAATGTTTATCGCGCTATTTTTACCTTTTGCTTTTTCATTTATTCATTTTTTTCCGAATTCATCTTGGATCGTAGTTTTGCGGGCATTTTTCCAAAATCGCTTTCGTTTAATTCCACTTTTCTGCTCTGCAATGCATTTTTCATTTATCATTTCATCAACAGATTTTCCCTTCCCTGCTCCGATGCCACTCCATCAGCAGGTTTTGACGTCGTTCCTCCTTAATTTTATTCATATCCAGGGGCCATTCATTCTGCGGGAAGATTACTCGAAATAAAATGCTTCCCGTTTTCGCTCAGTCCCGCCATTTCCATCGCGTCTCACAAGATGCTCGCTCTGGGCGAATCCGAATTTTGATATTGTTGCTTTTAATATGCGTATAATCGGGATGAATATGCATGCCCAGGGTTTCGGAATCCGTCAGCGCCGGATATTATTCATCCGATCTTCGGCCTCTGGTCATTGACGAACTTCCCTTCTTGGTCGTTCTTGAAACGTGAGCATCTTTTGTAAGTCTATCCTGCAGACGATGACATCTTTCCTCTGTCCTTTGTTCAGCCAGACTACCTTGAAGCTCTACAGGACGGCGAATTCAAGCCTCTGTCGGGAATTTTTGAAATGGAATTTGTTGACTGCACGTTTGTCAACTAAACCTTATACAATGTAGTCATTGCCTGAAATTGTTCTTTGCCATCTAATCAACATTAATGTACAGGTGTGGTGCAACGCAAGTAATCGGGATGGGATGGTGAGGGGGACACCGATTGGGAGTGTGCAACGCCACTGGTGGCGCTGCAGTCAGCCACTTTCATGGCCGCTAATGTAGGATAAAAGCCTCAAATGCAATGGGAAGTTTTTCATTTTCCCCAAATAAGCTCGTTAATGCGAGCTAATTATTATTTTAACGGTGTTGACTAACTCTGTGGTACCCAATAATACTCTTTGTTGGTATTTAAAGCATTCCGTATTTATTTTTGGGCCACGAGCCTGATTTTATCGAACTTCGCCATGTTATTTGCTGAAAGTATCCTACTTTCATGGGAGCTTACTCGACTGCCACTAGATGGCGACCCTTTCGCTGCACACTCTCAATATCTCCCTTTCAACCACATGGCATCTGAGGGTGTATTGTCGTTTTCACGTTTTTTTCAATACATGTTCAATCAAAGTTCCAAAATGGATGGTTCAATTCAGAACATGTTGCCTATACAGTACAATGCAAGTGACAAACTAAACCTTTTAATACGATGTTGACAACCTGTTTGACAAAAGACTAGCATTATCAGCTGGATACTTTTCAGTCGATATTTCAAGAGACATGGAATAAATGTAAGTGGGAGTGAAAACGTTTTCAGATAATGCAACACTTTCAGCGTCTGGAGAAAGTAACTGCACGATGAGTGTTATATGGTGGAATAGGTCTACCAAATGGGGTGCCTGTAACAATCTACTTCAAGGCAGTACCAGATAAGAAATATTTCCATGCTTAACGTCAAATGCATCGATATGGTGGAAAAGTGTTGAAAAAATGTGCATGATGGCCCACAGAAAAGCTATACACCGCCATGGCTCTGTATATACATGTACATGTAATGTACATGTGGCTTCGCTTATACAGTATAGATGAGAATATACAACATGTAGTTGATATTCCGCTCTAGTGCAACTGTGCAACTTTTATGTTGTAGTTATGACTAGAGATGCCGCGAATATTCGCAATATTCGACATTCGCGAATCGAAGCCGAATATTCGATTCGATTCGACTTGTCGAATAGTTCGCAGTATTCGACCAGTCGAATAGTTTTTTGTTCAAGTTTTT
>JAQFYZ010001373.1:0-24350 GCA_034695085.1 Cylindroiulus punctatus | reverse complement strand
TGTACCATGTACAGGGTGTTGAAGAGATAATTAGTTGAGTTGAAATGCATTTGAAAATTGCAGGATCGTTTGGAAATCAGAGAATTTCACAGTCGAATGTCATGTATCACGTATGCAGAAATGACTGGACGAGTTAAAATGAATTTGAAAATTGCAGGACCGTTTGGAAATAAGAGAATTTCACAGTCAAATGTAATGTACCATGTACAGGGTGTTGAAGAGATAATTAGTTGAGTTGAAATGCATTTGAAAATTGCAGGATCGTTTGGAAATAAGAGAATTTCACAGTCAAATGTAATGTACCATGTACAGGCTGTTGAAGAAATAATTAGTTGAGTTGAAATGCATTTGAAAATTGCAGGATCGTTTGGAAATAAGAGAATTTCACAGTCAAATGTAATGTACCATGTACAGGCTGTTGAAGAAATAATTAGTTGAGTTGAAATGCATTTGAAAATTGCAGGATCGTTTGCAAATCAGAGAATTTCACAGTCGAATGTCATGCATGACGTATGCAGAAATGATTGGACGAGTTGAAATGAATTTGAAAATTGCAGGACCGTTTGGAAATAGAGAATTTCACAGCCAAATGTCATGTACCATGTACAGGGTGTTGCAGAAACAAATTTGCCATATAAATTTGGCACTGGTAGATATTTTTGTTGGTGTCATTACCAGCCAAGACACACTCCGATGCGTGCGATTCATGGCATTCAGTTTACGATGTACTTTATTTTATTTTACTTTAATTATCTATTTTGTTTCCTGCACATTCTGTGTATTTAGTTTTGCGTTCATTTTACCTTGCTTTTTGATGGGAACTTCCTAAATTTGTCACTGCAAAATGTGTGCGTTAGCAGTTGAGGGCAGTTCTTTTAGGAAAATGTTACTGGTCCGTTGGATCAGAGTGGGGGAGTTGGACTATTTGTAACGTAAAATAAGTTTATTAATTGATTTCATTATTCTCTAAACTACTTGTTCCGCCAAAATGAACACTGAACGGTCGGACGATTTGCAACGTGAAAAAGAACATTAGCGTTCAAAATTCAATTTAATAGTCATTACGAAGATTTAATTTCCATTAAACCGTTTAATCAAACGTTCATTTTTGAACACCAAGTGAAAATGAACACTCAATACATGCATGTAGCTCGACGATGTAATGAGAAACTTATTCAAGATACAATTCAATTGTTATGAACCATTGCGAAAAACGTGTTCCGCGTGAAGACAATTGAAAAATAAGTTTTCATTTTCAACATTTAAATAAAAACGAATCCTCGAGTGTTTATTTTGAACACTAGTGTTAATACCACTTGCACGTAGAACACTGTAATAAAACACTCGAATTAATGTTCTAACTGAATGCTTGAGTGTCTCTGGTTTAATGACAGCTACATTTTCTAATAAACATTAGTTATGAGTTTTTACTATGCAAAATGGTCTAATTCGATCCACCTTACCCTGATCTTACGTTATTGTCTGACTAGTGGTTTTTTCGAAATAGGCAGGATGTTTTGCATTTTTTTACTCTTAATGTTCCATGAGACTTTTTCATGCCAAACTGGCTGGACTGAACCTTTATCTTCATGGTGAGATTAAAAGCTGCCATTTAAAAGTGTAGCAGGTTATGTAACATTTTCGAAAATCCGGGCTCTGGAGCTCCTATAATGCACTATAACTTTGGACTAAATTAAATTAAACTAAAACACCATGAACTAAATACAATTTAACACCTCTACACACCATGTGTGCTTTTGGCTTATCACCCATAAAAATGGCGAAGCAGCGCCAAATTTAAATTACCTAATAGTTTCTGAAACGAGTGCATTCGTTCGAAAGCTTTCTGAAAATTAAATTCGCAATTATCAAATTTTCAATAAGTACTTTTTGTAAATTCATTATTTGAAAATTTAGATTACCTAATGGTTTCTGAAACGAGTGCATTCGTTCGAACGCTTTCTTAAAATCAAATTCGCAATTTTCACATTTTCAAGAAGTACTTTTTGAAAATTTAAATTACCTAATGGTTTCTGAAACGAGTGCATTCGTTCGAACGCTTTCT
Source organism: Cylindroiulus punctatus (assembly GCA_034695085.1). Classification (NCBI taxonomy): domain Eukaryota; kingdom Metazoa; phylum Arthropoda; class Diplopoda; order Julida; family Julidae; genus Cylindroiulus; species Cylindroiulus punctatus. The sequence continues at coordinate 22,285 of JAQFYZ010001373.1, read as the reverse complement.
TAAAATCAAATTCGCAATTTTCAAATTTTCAAAAAGTACTTTTTTTGTAAATTTACTTTTTGAAATCGCTCGACATGCAATTTTACTCAGCTGTCATTGCTCTCAGTTTACGAATCGTTAATTCTTGCTCGTACCATACAGTTTAGGTCAGTTACTGTCTGGCAAATTATTTCATCAGTTTTTGCCATTGAAATCACATCATAATGCCACTTGACCATAAAGAACTATTCAACCATTGCCATCACAAGCTGTGCTACGCCTGTTTTCCCAAGACAGCAACTGTTTAATGGGATATCACTGTCGTTTTAATCATTTTTAATGGCTGGATTTCTCCCCATATTCGTTTTTCGTGGAGAGGGGGGATTACACTCTGTAAACTTTGGTATAAAAGCCAACCACAACTTGACACTGTTTAGAATGCGAAATGCAAATACATGACAGATTCGGGGGAAAATCGCTAAAAGCTCGTTTGCATTTCAAACGAAACTAGTTTCTTCACCTAGAACCAAACACATTGAATGACTAGGAGAGTGTGATGAACTATTGCTGGATGACCATTCTGAATTAAAGAAGGCTAACTAATCGTATAATATCTTATGTGTTTCATCTAGCAATAAGCTATTTCCTGAAACGTTCGTTATCTTTGACTGCTGTACATGAAGTTTTGGTGCTGCAAAAACAGTCAGGGTTCGAATCAGCAGACAGATAACTGCCATGAGCTTTCCTCCAAGATTCCAGTTTCATTAATTAAGCTTAAGTGGTGAGCGTGGGTTAATTTCCACACCCATTTTCGACATTCTCCTCCATTTGCATCCCTTATCGACACACCAGATTCATTTCGAATAAAGGAAACATTTGCAATTTTAATTTATGCAAATTCGCCCATGGAGCATGAAGTGGTTACTTCGTGGGATACTGATCTAATCGAAGTGTGATTTGCCCAAATGAAATTTAGGGAAGCTATATAAATGATAATAATAATAATAATAATAATAATAATATAAAGAAATAAATGGGTTAGTTTAGGTTATGTTTGGTAGGTTAGGTTAGGGATAGTTTAGGTAGGTAAACACAAAAAATGCACAATAAAAAAGAATAAATTGTGACAGTTTGAACAAGTATCATTCGGTATACTAGACCAGTAGGGTTAAAATACAAATGTTTAATGACAACGTATTAGTAAGCATATCCCATCACATCATTAATACAAGTGCATTGATAACATGTGTAGGAGGAATTTAATGAAAATGTTGTTTCGTTCTACAATCGCATTTTTTAAATTCAATTCAACTCTGTCACCTACTGTCAGAAATCAAATGCCATGTTTGTATAGGAGGGTCGAATTAGCTTGTCTGTACCCAAATTATTAGGGGGTGCCACCTCATCTGGGTAACCGCTATCAATGTAAAATAGAAGTTTAAACAATTTAATGAAAATTGGAAGTGCATTCCAACGTTTGAAGCAGAGTGATTCAGAAACATAATATAAATTGGCGCAATATTGACTGATTGATCTGTGCCATTGTTCAAAAATGTAAGGATTTAGAACAGTACTGTCCTAAAACTATGGTCACCCTGCATGCAGCATTGAAAAATAAATAAATGACTAGATAAATAAATATCATGGATACGAAAGAGCTCGGAGTTCCATCAGTACATGGGTTGGAGCGACAAGTTCTAATTATATTCTATTTATATTATCGATTCCAACTTGCAGAAACTAAATGGTGCTTATATTGTTCAACAGTTACTTTTCAAAAGTTTTTGGCAAGTGCAGCCTTGCAGGTATACCGAATACATGTATGTAATGAATTTACAGTTTATATCTCTTGAGCTCGATCTCAGACTCAGGTCTGATGGATGGAAGACATCCATCCATGAGTTTATTTGAACAAGTGGCAATGGCAGGTGGACAGCCAAAACACACCAATGGATAGAAGGATTAATACCAATTAGTTCATGGCGCTCAAGCTGTAATGGCTGATTTTAAGGCAAAAAATATGAAATTCTCAAACCTGTCATAAACGATGCTAAAATCGCCAAATTAGCAAAGTTCAAAAAAGCGAACCGTAACCTCAGGTTTTCCCATAAATTCGCGCTGGGGTTGGGTCAATCTCACGCCGGCAAGTGAACTTTTCCAAACGACATAACCATGGGAATCGCGTTTTGTGCAAAAATGCAAAATCTGCGAAATTCCACCAAAACGCCGACATCAAAATCAGCCTGGGTGCAAATCATTCCGCACAATCGCCTGACATAATTGCGGAAAAAAGGGGTGGCGGACATTTTTTCAGTGAATGTTGTGTTTTTTGAAAAAAAAGCAGGCATGAGTATCACATTTGGACGTCACCCTGGTGTCCACAAACCTCTTCGAAAAAATCATAAAACTACAAATTGCACTGAAGGCCACGCAGTCTGGGGATGCTTCAGTGGTCGGGTGATTTCGGTTGGAAAATCTTTAATAAAACCCTCCGGGGCGGACAAAAGTGTTATAGGATTATGGCGAAAGCACTCGACTGTGCCATTTTTCGGACTTCGAAAAAGGCGAAAACTGAAGGGTTAAGAAGACGCACTACATCGATGATGTGAACTTTTTTAATGCCGGCCCAATGGACCATGAATTTAAGTGGCCATTTCTAGGGGTGCTTAATACCAACAAACCGATTTCAAACTGTAGAACTACCTCATAAAAACTGAAAAGCATTGAATTTATCAAACGAAATATTGAAATGCTCTGCGAAGCAAGAAGGAGAAATAACTTTCACGAATATTTTTCATAGAAAAACCTGAATCAAAAACAGTAGGCGTCCACTTTTTCCAAAAACTACAGATTATGCCCTGCTCCAAATATGCACAACATATATTTCAACCCCACCTGTCACCTAAAGAATGCTACCTGTCCAAGCAGTCGCAACATATCTACTTTATACACAGCACTTCATTTTATTATTGCATTTTATTGTATTATTGCGTCTAAGCTAACCCAAAAGCGTCTTCTCAAAAGACTAAAAAGCCTTAAGTTAGCTAACAAAGGTATGCCAGGCAATCACTGCCAACCTACAAGCCTATTTTACCATATTTTATCAAACTGCAGAATATACATCCCTGCTCCAAATGTGCACAACATATAGATTCATTTTGTTCTTTGTGCTTAACCTAACTTAACATAACGTAACCTAAAACTAGCTCCCAACTGCCAGGCTATCACTACAAGCATACGAGCCGTTGGGAGAAGCCTAACCCCTTAGTTGTTGCCCAAAACACATTTTTGCTTGATATAAATTTGATAGTGCTGAGAGAGCGATGTTAATTCTGTTGAAGCTTATATCTCCCACCTGCCTGTGTTTTTCTGTACTTTTGATGGTTGCGCAAAATCTAAACTCATAAAACTATCAAAAATTAACATTACTTCACATAATTTAAATTAACTTTCATTATTTTCTTTCTTGCTCTTGTTGATGTAAGAAATAATGCGAGTCAATTTGAAACTTATTTTGAGCAATGAAGTTTGCTCTTGAAGATATGAGAAATTTCAGAAACATACGGAAAATAGTTCATTCGCCATCATTCACATCACATGATTTTGATGGGCTAGTTTTCTCTGCACCAAAAAGTGACCAAATGACTGATTTTCGAGAATAGTAGTAGGATGGTGGAAGGGCAGATGACACCAGGACCCAAGTTCTGTATTTTTCAAGAAATCTTACATTTCGAACAGAGAACCCAGTAGTAGTCTGCCAGTGCATGTGTGCTTATTGATGGAAGACATCCATCCATAAGTTTATTTGAACAAGCACGCATGGAGACTTCGTTGCCATGGTGTTACTGTCCAATACAGGTTACGAATCTTTAGAATTTATTCTTCCATCCACTTTGGAAGTCCTGTCACAATGGAAATCAGATTTTGCAATCATAAATGTCACTAAGGACACTCCGACCATTGTTTTCCTTCAAGGAAATACCAACACCCAGATGCAGAATTCATTAAAAGACATTAACATTACAAATGAAGACATGACGAGGTCGTGCACATCCTTCTCCAGGGGTATTTATAGGTTGTCGAAGAGCGAGTGATGCGTCTCGAGAAAGTCTGAAATCTCAATTTGCATATCACCTACTGAGGATTCCTCAAAAATCGATTACTTATGATTTGGGAATGTCAGGTTACTCAGAAAATTGAGAATAAACATCAAAATCATGATTGACGGAGTTGCCGAACCACTCGATATTGGCAGAACTCGAATGGAAGGCATTTTACCACTTAAGATATGAAGAAGGTAGCAGTCAGAGAGGGTATTCTCAGTGTTAATTAGAGCAATGTTACAGGGTCACTCTTTGTAATTAAGCCGCCTTATGAACGAGCGCATTAAGCAAAGACGATAGCACGCTTTTCCAGTGTCACCTAATGCGCAATTTGCGTTTAAGGAGGACACCTGGTGACACTTATTTGCTGACCTCATTTGCATTCAACGTTAGATAATTTTTTGCAGAAAACTGAAGCAGGAGCAACACGACGTAAAAAACAACAACAAAGTTCCCGAGCAACTATTCGCCGACAAAAATGGAAGAAATAACTGTTGACTAATTCAATTTCGTACACCTTATTTGCATATTTCGTAAGAAACACACCCAAGCCGAACACGAAAAGTGACATTGCTTCAAAATACACCCTCCATAACATCAATTAAAAATTAATTTCCGAAGAACTGTCACAAAACACGTTCAGTTATCGAGAAGGATGTTACTTTGCTGCTAAATCTTACACCACCAACAGCTAGTTCTATCATTAGTGGATTACCTGTAGACGAATAGTCAATACATGCAAATACATCTTGTGCCCAAATACGTCCATGAATGATATTATAGGAAAGAAAAAAAACGTAAAATATTTAATGCGTCCTATATTATTGTAGGCAATGGAGACCAGATGTTGGAAAATAGTCAAACGTTAGAAATGAAATACAAAATTTTTTTAGGATTTTTCTCCAAAATCTGGTTCTTGTGACTTATTTTTTTTTAAATTGCATAATGAGGATAGGACAAATGTCATCGCCAATTTTGACACTGATGATGAGCGTGTGATGTTGACATTGACTGCAAAATGATGACGGTCGATGCAAATGTTGACACTCATCGATCAGCATCTTCACGTAACAGTCTCATGGAGGTTTAACGGGCCATTAACTTTTGCTAGTAATTGAGCCCGGTCAGGTTGCCATTGACCATATTGCAGTTGGGGAACACACCTACATGGGATGGTCCTTTAGCAGCCCACATGTCGGCAAGTTCATCAGGCTGCGTTCCAGAGCACGAAAAAAAAGCACTTCGTGATGGAGCAGGTTGAACGTCGTGACATACACGAACTTGTTCACCTTTCGCCAGGGGGCGCGAGGGGGGAGGGGGGGCTGACAGGGTCAACTTTCCCAATTAGTTCCTGAGCACGTTCGCGCGGGTGAAAAGTCAAGTCATGCCCAAATAACGTTATGTTCACAATGTGATGCTTGCACAGGTGGCGCTACATCTAACGGTCTTTAGCTCTAAATACATGTCCATGACTCAGGAAAGAACAGGTATAAAATGTTTAAAGTGTGCATTGTTACAGTATGCACTATCAAGACAGGCTCTGGAAAATTGAGACCAGATGTTCTAAAATAGGAAAATTAGGCAATGGCAAATAAATTTTAGAGTACATATATGTAGAAAATTATTTGAAATGGAACAATTTCGTAAATTTGTGGATGTTATGAGAACTTTGGGAACTATGAGTGACCGAGGGAAAATTTGGCAGAGCCTGGATCATAAGTCTGATTCACCCGATATTCATTCATTGTTTTCTGTGTGATTGAACTCGCCTAAACTAATGTAAAAATATAATGACTATACAGCTGTCCATCCGTCAGGCAATCACTGCTAGCTTATGAGTAGTAAGGAGAAACCTTACATGTCGCACCCTGGCAAGAAGAATTACATAACTCAATAAGGCGTTTTTTCGCAGTAAGGGATTAACTATAGCTATTATGCATGTTATGGGATGGATTAGAAGACTGACGACCGTCCTCAGGTGGATATCTTTGGACATTTCACATGCGACGTTTTTTCTGGTTTATGGAGTTCAACTAATCATCTAAATCATCTAAACTCGAATTGGGAATTTTGTGAGTTAAACCATTGTTCTTGCGAAGGTGCGGTGTATCTTTTCATACATGTAGTGTCGAGCATACTGGAGCGTGGCATACACTGCATTACAGCCAAATTATAAGGTACAATGTTGCAAAAATAAACATAAAACTTTTTGGATTTCTGAACAGACACTTTCCTAAGGAACTACACTGCTAATACCCACAACAAACACAGCGACAATCGACTTTTCCCCATTACATTTACCGTGTGATGCAGAACCGTGACGTCAACACAGTCTCCCGTTTCAAAATTCCGCCGTTTTTGCGATTTTTCAACATGAAATTACGCGAAAACTATGCACTTTTGAGGTCGGAAAACGACTGCAATTTATTACTATGGTGATATTATTTGCAAATAATTTACGCATTCTGGGAATTTGTGAAACTTCCCTATTCATGGTGGGCTGACGAAGTTAATCAAAATAAATCAATCTTCCCTGACATTTCCCAGGTTTTCCAGGTCTGGGGGAACCCTGGACGATAACCAGCGTCAAATTCCCAAAATCCAAGGGTCGCCCGATGGGATATGGTTGGTGCTGACATAAGGTGCAATTACAGGGAATGCGAAAAATGATGCTCTTCACCTTTAGCTCATCAGAGATGAGGCTTCGGCGGATCAAAAGGACGACGGCGCCATCACCAGCATCCATCAGGAATTCATCCGAAGGTTAAATGGAAATGAACCGGGAAAACGGTACCAAAAAACGGCGAGATGGACGTGAACATTAAAGGGCGAGTGGAATTCCCTCCCTCTAAGATAATAATTACCGAGCGAAGAATAGGCCACAAAAAACGAGATTGCTTCTCAAACAAGCAGGTGTGTTGTGTCCGAGCCTTTTTTGCGACCAGTCACCACTCGGGGGAGGGTTAACCGAGGTGAGGGGGAAATGGAGGGCAGCCGGGGTGAGCAGGTGTAGACGTACCCAAAGACAGACTCTGTTTGAGCGGCGATTACGCCACGTGATCATCCCCGATTAACCGTGAACGCCCGTGAATGAAATCGTGTAGGGGAAGGGAAATCCCCCCCATGACCAGACTGCGTGGCGATGAAGGGACAATGAGCACCACGACCCCTTTCGTTTCCGAGCTTCATTCACAAAACGAAAACAGGAAATGCAGGAACAGAGATGGACATCGTTGAACCAAAGCTCGAACCAACAGTCGGTGTTGTTAAACTCAGCGGCTTTTACCTTGTCCGAATAAAATTTGGCTGCATTATTTCATTTTTGATAAAAAAAAAAAAAAAACTGATAACCCAGCAGAAAATTAATTCAAAACAAGTGCCATTATTTTGCCATTAATGGCAAAAACTACCATTCTTGAATGTGCTTGAATGGCAGAATCATGAAATCACACGAATTCCGTGTGTTTAACATGTTTTACATACATTGGGAATTGTGCCGATGAATCAAACTAACCCCTTGCTAGCTCCCAAACCAATTACCCAAAACTGGTCGTAATGCAACTTAATTTTGTTTATCATGTAAAGCATTTTGTAACATATTTTTGGCTTTTAAATATGATTGTAGCTGCAAAATTCTTTTGCCATTAATGACAAAATAACTGCACTCGAATGGTATTTTTGATGTAAACTTTTAGCTGGGAAATTAGGAAAATCGGGCAAATATGCATCCATTTTGCTTCGATGTTAGAATCGCACCAAAAGCCTTTATAACAAGATCAGGCATTTATAGGCTACTGCTTATTGTTCCAAGCTGGGGTTGAACTGGACTGTTGAAGGGGTCGTACTTGTACATTACAACAAATTAAAAACACTTTTCCTACTTGTTTTCTCAAAAAGTTTGTCTATGGCGTGTATTTAAGCTCAATAATTAATCTTTCTAAGAATTTCTCACAAATTCACTAAAATCCATTACTGGGGATCCAGTTTTTCAAAAAAAATCATGTTTTCCCCTCGTTATTAATAACGTAGGGAAAATACACATAAGCAGCCTTCAAAGCGTTTCTCTTATGGTGTTTTCCTGATATTATTCCATTGTTAATAAGTTTTCTCAAACACATGAAGCCACGCTTAAAAAGCATCACAATCTGTATATTGGGTAACGTTTTTTGGGTTTCTTCTTCAATAATCTGACTATATAATTTTTTGATAAAATTGAGGAATAAAACCATTTATTGTGAGAGATTTTATAACATTGTCGCCTATAGCGTTCCCATCATTGCCAAGAACTAACATTTTTTTAAATTATTTTCGCTACAAGAAAAAAAAAACGAATTTGTTCCCCATGAAGTTTAAAGGGGTGCTTTAATAACTTCTCTGATTTCCATTTTGAGACTGATTAATAAAAGTTCTTCAGCTCGTTAGTTCAAATTGTTTTTATCTTTCATCAACGAGGTGAACGAGGAAGTTTCCTTCAGGAAGATGGTACTGCATATCACTATACCATGCAAACGACTGATCGCCATGTACAGGCCTACACACATTAATTTGGAGCCCAACAGGGAAACTGCCAGTGCGAGATTGTGATGTGCTGTACAGTTGAGCAGCGAGTTGACCCGTTCCCAAATTAAGTTGGGTGGCCAACTGTGGAGTTGGTCACAGATGGAGACATCCAATAGGTCATGAAGACATTGGTCGGACGTCCTGGGTGTGCCCGGACATCCACGACGAATAAGTGTCAAAGCAGCAAACAGAGTTAAATAAAGTCACCAAATTTTCCTCTTATGGAGACGCTAAAGTAATTACTATGACCAAATTAGGAACAATTTGGGCAATTCACAACAATATGGAGCATGACTAAAGTAACAGTTGGAAAATGATTGGAGGAAAAATGTCTATGTGTTTGATATCTGCACAGACAACCAAACTACCACGAGCGACCAAAAGCTGTTCACATATTTTTTCATTCTCTCATCCTTGTCCAGATTTCTTTCAATTATGTCTTATTTCTGATTAAATGCAAACCACAGAATTTATTAGCGAAAGAACGTTTTGTAAACTCAACCAATTATTGCAGGGCCAACGACTGACTGCCTTGCCATGCATCCCATCAACAAGGAGAGCCGGAACCGGAAATGCAAAGAAGGATCAAACTCGACCTGGGCCAGAGGTGGTGGCCGTTCAGGATTCGACTGTCAAGCAGTGCACACAATATGCTTCATCTTAATATTGGGTAAGAAGAACAATGCTAAACACTTCCACATCAGCAGCTACCTGACAGTCAGCAATTGGAGGAAGAGCAAACTTTTCAGTTTTGCGAATTTTGCGTAATTTATTTTTGCCACATTGTCAAACCAGTGGTAAAAAATAAGGAAGCGACTCAAGAATTTTCCCACAATGGTGTTTTTACGTTCCATTATATTCGGTGAGAATATAGGCGTGGATGTTACCTGCCAGAAGTATTTGTAGGCATTTTCATATAAACGAAACAAAACCTCTGCAGGAATCGTAATGCAGATTTCTTTTTCCCAAATTCTTTACCACCCGCTGATCACACCTGGTCCATATGCACTGGACAGACTACATCACGGACAGCCGAAGCACTGCATGTGCTACCAATTGGCTTGGTAATGTTCAAGAAATCGAACTTAGCGAGGCATACATAAATAATACTGGTTCCTGTTTACTTTACAGTAACGACAGCGAGTGGTTTGTCCAGTTCTGGAGTAACCGACGCCACCAGCGGCCCGCAGGATTTGGAGCAAGAGCCGCCAGACAGTGAAGTCCTCAGTGCCATCGTCCAGTCCATGAAGCAGTACTACAACCGCCGAGCGGCTCGCGTGGCCAAGCTCAAGCGGCTCCACCATCTGCACAAGCGGGACGAAGAGGTGGTTTGCTACGAGGACCTGGGCTGCTTCCGGGACGAGGGTCCGTTCGACTACCTGGACGCACTGCCCGTGTCCCCGGACCGCATCCAGACCAAGTTCCTCCTGTACACCCTGAAGAACCCCATGCACCCCGTGCTGCTCAACTACGCCAACGCCAGCACCCTCTACACGCCGTACTTCAACAAGACGAACCCGACCAAGATCATGATCCACGGGTTCGGCAGCGGGTGCCAAAAGCAGTGGGCGACAGAGATGAAGAAGGCCCTGTTCCATGTGGTCAGTGTAGTGGCTCGCAGCTACGACTTTCAGTCAAAATAGGGAGTAACATGCTGAAAATCGAATCTGCAAAACAGCAAAAATATAGTTTTGCTTCGAGGACTTCGTCTTACTTCATTACCATTGCCATTATTTTTTAAGGGGGACGTTAATGTCATCTGCGTTGACTGGGAGGAAGGTGCAATACTGCCCAATTATGTCCAGGCGGCCGCCAACACCCGCTTGGTGGGGAAGCAGGTGGCTCGTCTGATCGGCTCGCTGAACACCTTGCGCGGCACCAACAACACCGGGTTTCACATGATCGGCTTCAGCTTGGGAGCGCACGTCGCTGGATTCGCCGGAAACGAGATGCGGAACATCAGCCGAATCACAGGCATGAATACGCCATATCAACACTGCTTTCAATTCAAGCATTGCTCCCTCCTAGACAATGCCAATATGTTCCAAAAATCTTATTTGACTCTTGGCCCCAAAATGACTGATAGGTGGGATGACTTAAGTCTACTCAAATTCTAGACACATATTGGACGATCATAGATTAAGATGCTTGGATATCAGAGCGTACTTCTTACCTTGTTATGGTTTCCATCATAAGAGTTGAGCGGTGTTCGTCTTCAGCAGTCCAAGGACAATCCATTCTCTAATCATGCCTCTGGTTTTCTTCAGGTTTGGATCCGGCTGCCCCACTTTTCGAAGGCTATTCGGCCAAGGCGAGGCTGGACCCCACAGACGCAGACTTCGTAGATGTCATTCACTCCAACGGCGACAGTCTCTTGTACGGCGGGCTTGGGGCCTTCGAGCCCATGGGGCACGTAGACTATTATCCGAATGGTGGAAAAGTTCAAGCTGGGTGCAGCAACATCTTTGTCGGAGCCATTTCGGACCTGATTTGTGAGTGAACTCCTCTACGATGCATTGACGATTGCTGGAGTCTTTCTTATCTCGCTGCTTTCAGGGCACCATCCACGATCTGCCGATGGCCGGAGCTTGTGTAACCACAGGCGAGCGTACAAGTTCTTCACCGATTCCATGCTGTCCAGCTGCGCATTCCCTGCGTTTGCCTGCCGTGACTACGAGACTTTCCTGAGGGGCGAATGCTTCCCTTGCAGGAAGGGAACGAGCTGTGGCAACATGGGTTACAACGCGGACAACTCCCCTGGCCGTGGCAAACTGTACCTGCTGACAAGAGATACAGAGCCATTCTGCGGTAAGGTGAAATGAAATTTACGATAAATGCAAACAACAGCAGCGGGGTTGACAATTAAGATAATCAACATTTTTTAAAAAATTGTTATTGAGATTTAAGAGACATGGTACTTGCCCACAGTTCACCACCATCGAAACGCAATATTTTTTTGCAGCAAATCAATTCAAAGTGATCATCGAAAGCTCGTCGGCGCTAGCACCCACCTATGGCGCCCTCGAACTAACCCTGATTAATTGGAACCAAGTTAACGAAACGTTTCAAGTAACCAGGTACGCTCTGAGCTGTGCTGGCTTACCGTCACTGAAAACCATCCTCGAACATCTTTTATACTCCTCTTCCCTAGTTTCCCTTTCATCGCCACACACGCATCTTCTAGAAAGCACCAGCTCTTTCAAAATTATAACTGCTTTTTTATTTCCTTTTTCACAGTGAATGGGAGCAGTTAGTGCCTGGGAAGCCCTTGACCAGGGTCATAGTGGCCCATCCTGTCATGACCAACTTGATTTCAGCACAAATAAGATACACTCCTTACAAGGGTTGGATCACAAGTGGTTTGGAACGATGGGCCGTGGACCGATTGATTGTAATTGATAGTTTTGGACGAAGGTAGGACTTTAGTCAGTTTTAAGTTATTTGCGAATGAGGCTGTTGTGGTCAACATTCAATTTAGTATCCTTTGGAGCATGTTGGCGTTCACTTAATTGTTTTTTATATATTAATGTGGGAGGATTTCAAGTTGCACACAAGGTGAAATACTGGTTAAAAGAATTGTTATAATAATAGTGTTATCAGCATTAAAGTTTACGATAATTTTTTAATTGTTCTTACGTGAATGTGATTTTGCTCTATGCCTTATTGCTTGGGATATGTGGATTTTGAAGGAGTGACCATTTGGCCAAAACTGAATGCTTATCTACCCTCGCATGCCTCAATCACTCCAAGTTTCACTTATAATGACATGATCACTCACTTGTCCACAAAGGTATTCGTTCTGTAGAAGAGAGCTTCCGCTGGCCGAGCACAAACCAACCACAGTTTACCTGCGCAACGACGAATGTGAACGCCTCGTGGTCATGCAGCCCATGTTGCGCCCCTCGGAGGAGGTGATCAGCACGCCACCGCCCTCAAGCATGAGTGGACTGAGCCGAGGTGAAGTCAACAAGCAAGGGTTCCTGAAGAAGCCGCACGACAAAAACAGCATGGACAACGCGATAGAGCACTTCGGTTTGAAAGGCAACAGCAGCACAGGGGTATCGAAGAAGACAACGAACAAAGTGCACAACCAAGTGGTATACTTCCAATTTTTTCCTATGCCAATTCGATCGCGTGTCAACTTCACCCTCACAGCTGATGAACAATTACGGGAAGGGGTGGTATATGACGTTGGACCGTCAAAGTCTGGCTTGTTAGTCCGGCCGAGCGACAGACGGCACCCACGCTACCACGCCAGTCACCGTTCCATACCTGTAGGATCCAGGTTCAGGGCGATGAGTGGCAAGAGGATTCCTCTGGCTCCCATGCAACGCATGCCCCGAAAACTGCAGCTGGATGAGGGCGGGGAAGGCGGGTTGCGCCGTAACGTCGTTCCTGACATCAGTGCCCAGATCGTGTTTGTGCCTAGCAGCCATTCTCAGCGCGAGCTGTACATCCCACTGCGAATAATGCCTGAAATGAAAAGAAGAAATGGTTCACGAAGGGCGCTTAAAGGGGGCCTCCGCAGCACAACACCATCTCTTTTGCCACTTGTTACTTCACCCAGGCCATCGGCCCAAAGTCCATTACGAATTGTCCCACCCCCTGCAATTCACAAACCCTAATTCATTTACAAAGAAAAATGCTGATGTCTATATGACAGATCCCGGTCATCCAAAATATAAAATTTATTTACAGTAAAATTTGGAGTTTGTTCGACAGTGATTATCCAAAAAATTAAATTTTATTTATTATTTATACGATCATACTTACCAGTAACAGACCTGATTTTCTTGTCTGATTATCTATTAAAAAATTCCAAATGTTGCAGGCAACATGAGGATTTTATTCCCTTCAACAGAGCATATATACCTTCTACTTTTGATTTGCACGTAATTAATTTTATATCAAGAAAAATATTTTTGAGAAGCCCCACAAGTTGGCCTACTAAGGTCTTGTGTTATTAGCAAGATAAATCCCAGTTGTTGCCAAGTGAGGCATTTCCTTCAGTACACCTTGTATAAACGTGAGGTTACTGAGGTAAACAAAAACCCACCAAATGTTGTAATGTAATATTTTACTTATTTATACTTTGCTTAAAATCATTATTTATTGTTCAATGATATTATTTCATGTTACACATGCATTCGAAATCGTTATGGTCAGCAACCAGCTTAGAACTAAATGCACCAAATGGAAGTTTGATAATACCTATGTTTGCTATTGGGTAGCATTGGTGGGTCGTTCCCCAGTCATAGCTTCCACCTGATGTCGTTTGGCCTGGAAGGTAAAAATAGTTGAAAATAATTCACCAGTTTTTTACTAGTAGTGTTATTAGAAAACATTTGAAAACAGCGTTACCTGTAAGTCAAATTCACAGTTTGCCAGGGCCAGCTTCAGCTCATAGAGCAAAACCATGTCACTTCGCAGTTCATTAAAATGATGACATATTTCTTCTGTTGGCATTGGCGTAAGATCTAACAGTAGAAGCATATAAAACTACCTTCAAGAAGTGTGGAAAGATGAATGGCAAAAATATATGTAATCCCTTCCTGATGAAATGTGCAATAAAGTATATTTGATGCAAGTACCGATGCCTAGTTCCTGCAGCAGTTGTTCGATAGCCTTGGTTTTCTTCTGGCCAACAGATGTCGGTAACTTCATCTGAAAATACAAAACATTTGGTGATTTTTAGAGCAAAAATCTTTTTAATTAGACAGTAAGAAAATGTTATGTGCATGTCTTACCCTTTGACTACGGAGGCTAACACCTGTCGTTCGTGCATCTGGAAATTTGATTCCAGCCATTTCGATCAACTAATGAAAAAGATAAGAATTAACAGGTCGTTTTCAACGGTCATCGCATTTTTCAGCTACTTAAAAGAGCACAATACATATCACGGAATTACTCACTGCTGTGTCAGTCTTGGCTGTCTTTTGTGCGGGAACTTTTTTCTTGGTGTTCTTTCTTTCCTGGCGCCTCGTTTCCGAATTACTGTCAGCTGCTGTGATTAACTTCTGGAGATCTTGCGTTTTCTTCTCCCGTTCTTTCTTTCGCATTTCGATCTTTCTCAGCTCATTTGTTAAAGTCTGTTCTTCTTCAATCTAAAAGTTCAGATAAGTGAAATTTGCTTGGAAAAAATCTTGTAAAAATCACATCAGGAATTTAACCAGATGCCCAATAGGCCTACGATAAATCAACCATCATTTTTCCAGAATTATGTTATTTTCCATGAAAGTCTCACGTTTTTTCACAAAGGTTGCCACACATACCTGCTCAGGAGTTCGATCAAAGAGTCTCCGCAACTGTTCCTTTCTACGCCGTTCATGTTCTGCATCATAGGCACGCAACTTTGGCTCTTGGCCAGGTGGAGAACGTGCCTAGAAAATAACACTTTTTAAGAAATTGCTTTTCCGCTTGAAGTAAATGTGTCTGTGCTGCTCAGAAATGTCTACCTTTATCAACAGGTTGCAAATGTCATAGTATCTCTCCTTAAGATCCTCTACACCGCGCTCAGGAAACTGCGCCCTATCCCACCTATCGTGTATAGCGTAAAACCGCAGGTCAAACCGATGGCAAAGGTCAAAAAGATGATCAGTCTCACTTTTCGTCCATCCATCGCATTGCAGATTCTGCTGGTACTCGACATCACTGTAAGTCGGCATCTGCACAGACTATAATCAAATATAACCGTCTTAGAAATGTTTAGCATCAAGAAATGAAATGCCGAGATGTGCATTTTAGAATAGTCAAACTCTTTAATAAGAAAAACTCGCCTTGTTAAATTTGGCAAAGGGATATTCTTTGCCTTCATCGGCAACTCGTCTCCAGTGGTGGAAATGTGCACCATCCTTTCGTGCAGGATTGGTGAAAGGCATCCATTTCCAAGCCCGCACCCTCTTCATTCCGAGTTTCGCTTTCATTTGTTTGTATCCCTGGCCACTGTCTGTTGGCAAAATTGGTGGGGCATCTCTGAACAGATAACATAAAAAGCACATAAAATACAACCAATAGAAAAACCAATACAAAAAAAATCCAGCATAGTCATGTATAATTCATCAATAACAAAAGCATCTTGCAGCTGCAGGTCAACTTCAAACACACTCACTTGTTATCAGAATACAGCAGAGCATATAATTCCCGGTGCATTCCTTCAGGTCTTCTATTCAGAGGGCTTTCTATGGACTTCTTCTTTTGCTATAACACAAAAGTTCAATTCAAAATATACTTGCAATCTACCTTAGCTTCATATTTGCTGCATGCCCAAATACAAACACAGCACTGCAATTTGTTGTAGGCTAGACGATATATTGCATATCCCTTCTTATAACTGCATTTGAACTGGTATGCAAAATTTCAACTGCTTCCCAGAATTTTCCGGCCTTACCAGTGAAAATGCAAAAACATAACATATGCCAAATTGTCAATGTAAGTAAAGCTATACATATTGCTTATTACATGAATACATAAACATGAGATGGAACACAATTTTTCATGAGGAAACAGCCACTTTAGATTAGGTTTTTTTAAACTGACAATTTCATTATTAATCTTTCTACAGATCTTATTGATTGTCATATCTTGATAACTAGGAATTGCAAACTGTAGGCCAAACACGCACTGATTTTAATTTTCCGGCCTGTTCCAGGCCATTTGCAAATTCCCTGACGTTTCCAGGCCTCCCTTCAATTTCCAACCCCTGTACGAAGTCTGATTTCATACATATTTCGTTTAGCACGTTTGACACTGTACTCCAAAAATCTCCAAGTGCCATAAGAAATGTAATATTCATGAGCAATGACCAGGAATACTTCATAAATCTCTTTTGCATGGATGTCAACAGCAGCGAAATAGGCCTATGAACTATAACTTCGGTAACTCACCTTTTTACTGGCATCTTGACTCAGCGAGTTTTCCTTTGAAAACGAATCGGGCGTATTTGGGCCTTCCAAATCCAATATATCTCGGACGTCTGACATCTTAAATTATTATTAAAAACTCTGTAAACAAACAACAAATACAGACAGCTCGTGCTTTCCTCTCGAACTTCGACACTAGTCCTTGGACACGAGCGCCGCAGCTGCAGCGCCACCTTTTGACTGAATCTGTAAAAAGCAGACGAGAAGGAAAAGTTTTTGAAAACATGGATTTCAAAGAAGCTCTCAAAAAGTTTCATGTATCCACATGGAATCAGGATGACAGTCTGGAGGAGACTCGCAGAAGATGGATTTACGACCTGAACATTCAAATAAAACAATTTCTGGCTCCTTCGCAGGTCAGTTTTCTAGATACATGCATGTCGTGTATATGTTACAGATAACATTACCAGCTAGGGCAAGTCTGACAGCCTACACAATATATGCCACAAATAAACAGTCCTAAACTAGCTAATGACAGTGTGCCAACAAGGGCAGGGGTAAGTTTGCATACTATCTCGTGTCAGCAAGAGAACATGTAGATTATTTCTTGTAGGCAGATTTTGCAAAAGTAATTAAAGTTCATCCTGAGCTGGGACAACTCCTGGCTGCTCAAAGTCGAGACGACTTAGTGATGACAAGTCCAGAGCTATTTCGGCTTTTTGCTGAAAATCTTTTGTGGTTCTATCGACCAGCATCAACAGATCCACTGGAGATGAAGGCTTCAGAATGGGCAAGAGTAGGCAAATTTTATCATACAATTGCCTCGGCTTTATCCGGTTCGAGCTAGCCACTAAGAAACTAATGTTCCCATTTCCAGAAACTTTTGAGAAGCATGGTTGTCTTTCCAAACACGGACGTTCTAAACGTTTCCCCAAACATTAATTTTAGGACCACAAGGCTTTCTACGGAGAAGTTACTCCAAATGGCAAGTACATACCACGTGCTACCGTTTCTTCTAGTCGGTATGTGCATGACTGTCTCGTTTGCTTACAATTCATGTTTAGCTGCAAAGAATCCTGAGGAATCATCTTCGCCGGAGGACTTGCACCGACGTTAGAACATTCAGGCAGCTTGCCAGAGATGGGTTGGCTTTGTTAAGAAATAAGCACTCGCTCGACGTCGAATTGCTACAAACTGTGATAAGCAGCTTGCCATCAGTTCAGGGGAAATTGTGTCCAAATGAAGTCCGCCTGTTTTATCGGAATCTGGAACAAGAACTGAGCAGTGGTAATGTTTTTCCCGGAATTTGTTTCTAACCTGTCTGAAAATCAATAAAACAACAATACAAAGGATACTAAATCGCTGCAAATACGACATTTTTCATGTGTCTGTCATACCTCGTCCAGATTCTATCGACTGGCCGGAGATCCTGCACGAAAAACTGAGTGAAAAATACCTGTTGCATGTCGAAAATGAAATAATCAAGTTGGTTGAGCACTGGGTTAACGAGCTGGAGAATTTAGGCTTCGAAGTGTCATCAAGCTGGTTGGTAAGCAATACCTCATTACTTCTCCAGTCATGGCATCTTCTGTTGTTTTATAAATCCATTTGCTGAGTTAAAACAATATAGTTTTGTTTCAGATAAGTGCTGCTAGTCACAACAAACAATTATTCCAGGCGTCAATTTCAATTTTAAATGTGATTTTCTTGAAAACTGGAATGGATTCCTCGATAGCAGAATTTGTCCATCAATTTTTGCAAGAGGTTCGCTCTGCCAGATCAATAGACTCGCCTTTGCAAGGACCCTGTGCTCTAAATTCCATAGCTGAATTGTATCCTGAACGCCTGTCTCCCTTGGTTTACTTGCTGGATATTACTGCTTCTGGTGAGCAATTGTTTTACTGCAAATAGTGTCAGTTTGTATAATAAATTCTCAAAACATGTTTCTGTAATGATCGTACAGAAGAGCCAACCAATCAAATCATTGAAATGCAAAGTTCAATTTTTCATTATGCTTCAGATTTAGACGGTCACCTCAGAGAGCAGCATGCCTTATTTTTGGCAAAAATGTTCACAAGTGCCATTGCTGACCACAGTGTTGGACAAGAGGAAGCTACCTTTCTCCTATTGCAATTCCCAGAATGGTGGGATTGCATCGAACAGCTGTCAGAACAACCAGATCCATCGGTAATCAGGCAAATGTAGTTATTGCTTAAAGCTCTACTTCCAATACCTTGCTTCAATTCAGGATTTGTGGCTTCTTTCAGATTTGCGCACAATTTGAAATCTTATGGAGCATGCTTAGGAGAACTTGTTACATTCATTCAAGATGATTGCATCTGTACCATAACTATTCTTCGCCAATAAACCTGTTATCATTCCTCCTAAATAAAATTGCATAATACAAGGAAGTTTTAATCTGTTCGAATAAATTAGCAATGTGTTCGTAATAAATAAGATCATGAAGGCATTTGGGGAACAGCTTAACAATTCCATTCTTCCTACTTGGATTTGGGAGGATGAAGAAATATTTGCAAACAAGAAAAAAAATTTTGAGGCTATACTGTACAATATTCGTTGTTGACCCTCAACACAAATATGTAGTGATTTTCTCCTAATGGCTCATAGGCTAGCAGTGATTATTCCTGTATGGGGCAGCTATTAAATAAAGAAGTCATGTTTGTAGGTTTTCATTAGTATTCATTCGTTTCATGTTATCTGATTTCCATGCAGTATTGGAGCAATTTGATCATTCAGCACAATACGTTTTGTGAAATTAGGATTTCTTCAAGTGCAAAAAAATTACTTCATTAATCACTGATGTGCTCTTTTAAGCATGCTGCTGGCATATATATCCCCACAACGGAAGCACTTATTGGGGCGGTCTTGACTCTCCCCTGGCGAAATGGCACAACGTCTACAAAGCAGATGCGAGCATGGCAAACTGTACAATATCACAGTTGAAGAATCAGCGCTGCACTTGCAGCAGGCCTTTGGAGGTTCAAAGACACGTTGCCACTGGCTGACAGAGGCGCCAGCTGTGGTGTAAGAAGTCAAAGAGCCAAGAGCCAAGTCCAAGCTCTGGCTGAGGCGCATTTCGTGGCTGCTTGCCACTTCAGTGTGGGTCCTGGACAAATCGCTTGTGCTCGCTGGTAATTCCTGAGACTTCGTTGTGCGACCTTCTTGATTTGTTGACCTTCTTGATCTAGCATATTCCGTGGTGCTGAGTCTGGACTCCTTGTCCGTCTTCGATGCATCGTCCGGTGCATCACTGTCAGAATGCTTTCGCTTGCCGGTGGTTCGACCTTGCGCAAGCTGCTCGTTTCGTAGAAGAAACCTATCGATTCGTGACTTCAGCTGCACGTTAGGTACAGGCTGCTTTCCAGCCGTGAAAACCAGTCCAGTGAATGGGTCATTAGGCGCCCTGCCCCATTCACGTTCTGCCGCAACGTGCCGCTCCAGTGTAGTATTGTCAATAGTATTACCACTGGGAAGCAGAATGGGAAATGTCATTATTTCAAATGTCAAGCCATCAACGAATTCCTCAGGCACAGGGTTCTCACTATGTTTTGGCCTACATTTGCCATCCGTCGTTCTTCGGCGTTGGGAATGAAGGTCGCTCTTGCAGTCAGTAACTTTTTCAAGCAGCATTTCATGACTGCTCGCTGATTGTTCGGCATTTTTCATCTGTTCTTTACTAAGCGTATGTGGTGCTCCATTACAGTGTTTTAAATCTGTATCTTTTGAACAAGTTTGATTATTTTGTTGTGATGCTGCATTCCTAACGTGCGATTTTGGATATGGCCTTTGAACACCCAAACCTTTTCCCTGGAATTCCACATGTTTGGGATTCACCACTTCTAGTAGCTGTGCCACAATATGTGCTGCAACGCTGCGCGGTGGAACTCCATGGATAGAAACGTGTCCCATAGCCGCCAAGCTGCCACCCTCAGTCTTCCAGATGCATACTTTTATTCCTGTGAAGCACGATGCACTGCGTGCTATATTTCGCACTAGTGCATCTTTGCAATCATGTACTATTCCCTCTGGAAAATGTGGTCGGTTTCGAAACCGCGGATTCACAAAACATATCCTGTTTCCAGATTTCAAGAAGCACCTGCCTAGGTTATGCTCGTCGGATTTTTCGCCTCGTGACGTGAGTCCAAACACGTCAATGCCCACCGATTTCTGACAATTCACTGATGTGACGAGGATTATGCAGTTGAGTTCCACGGAGCAAGGAAATGTGAATGTTATGTCCACTGGCGGCTTTATGAACCGCTCCACTAAAAACCCCTTTCGGCGTCTAGTGGGGTCAGTTGCAATGAGGTTTTCCACTTCATAGCCATCAGAGCTGACTTGGGAAGATGCAACTTTGGTTCCCAATTTGTCGTCGCAAAAATCCATGCTGTCCAGTACGCCTTTGGGAATCTCTTGAGACCTTGCATCACTCTTATGTTGACTGAAAATAAACTGCATCAGTTTTAGTTTTGAACGAACATGCATGCATTTTGATTGGATTATGCAATTAACATTTTGGCTACAACAGTATGAACTAGGCAACATTTACAAACCAAGAAAAACTATTAGTACATTGAGCATAATAACTCCACTATCAATGTAGCCTACCATACGAGTCAAACCATGCACGAGTCTCCCAGCCAAGTGTGACATTTGGCCAAATAATGTACAATGATACCTAATATTTTCAGTGCTATTTTTATGCTTCCACATGCTGAGTGGATAGCCGTATACACATCTCATAAATGAAAGTGAGACAAGAAAGTGATGACTATCGTATATTGTGATTCTTAGCAAACTTACAGAAAATGATGTCAAATGTCGAGCAAATTGATCAGATGAGGCACATGTGAGTTGCAGGTGAAGCAGAAATGTGATCTTTGCTAATAGCGCTCGATATCATACGATATGCCGATTGCGTGTAATATCGATTTATTCTAAGATCCTGAAGGCGCTTTGATAACAAAAACGCAATAATTCTAAAGCGCTTTTACCTTTAGACTGTCGCTGTCAGTAGTCGAGATGCGGGAAATTTGTTTCGAAGAGTTATTTTCTTCATAAGGTTTGATCCGCATTAGAAACTCTTCGCAGCTTATCTACGGATATGGTGTTATTCTAATATAATTTTTCATATACCTTAAATTTGAGCTACTTCAGAATGCGCCCAAATGCAGATCAGCACGAATCCCCACATTTTGAAGAAATAAGCAAAAATGTCAAGATTTGTTTGCTGCAATGTTTAGACTTCGTTTTTCTCCAAAAAGCCCCTAGATTCGCTAACATCATCGCGTTTTTCACGTTTGGTGTAATTTCCGAAATTTCCTGAAAAAACACAAAGGCCTTGGAGTTTTAAAAGTGAAAAAACAGCTAAAAGTCTGCTCAAATTCCCACAATTTTAATAAATCTGCGAAAATGGTCAAGATTTTTGAGCTCCAATTTTTGTCGTACTTCTACTTAATTTTGCTCGTAAAAGCCCCTAAATTCGCTAACATCATGGGTTTTTTGGCGTTTTGCACTTGTATTTGGGTGTACTTTCTATTGCAATCAGAAAAAACCACGAAAAGAATGGTGTAATTTCCGGAATAAACACAAAGGCTACTTTTTAAAAGTGAAAAACAAAAATGGTGCTAAAATGTTTGGGTTTTCGGCTTTTCCTACTCGTCTCTGTCTGTATTGTGGAGATCAACACGAAAAACAGCAAAAAGTCTGCTCAAATTCCCACAATTTGAAGAAATCTGCAAAAATGGTCAAGATTTTTGAGCT